>JAODLI010000876.1:0-11677 GCA_027575585.1 Percopsis omiscomaycus | reverse complement strand
ATGCTGTGTAGCATTAGGCTATCTGGGCTATCATTATTCGCCATTTGCGTTGTGCTGATTGTTTGGGGCACTCTGTTGATCTGGTGGTGGTTTTGGATCGGTGATCCATGGCGGCCGCAATGTGTGTGTAAATCCTTTGCGCAAGACGCGTGGTGGCATGGGTTCCGTGTCCTGTGACGGCGTCCATAGCAATAGCAACCAGTGACGGCGGAGAATCGCTGAGCGCATGCTCCTCTGGTGCTAGGCATTCTGGGTGATGTAGTCACGTTGTTTTGAGCCAGATTTGCCCCACTGATGGTGTTGCAAGCTTCGTTGATTTAATTATTTATATTATATTATATGGTATATTTGGGGGGGGGGCAGGATAGTTTAGTGGGTTCGAGCCCCAGAGTTGTAAGCATCCTTGAGCAAGATGCCTAACCCCTATCTGCTCCATGTAATAGAACAATGTAATTCTAAGTCGCTCTGAATAAAAGCGTCTGCTAAATGCTGTAACTGAATATTTGGTCATTATTTGTTTGTTGTATTTCAGGTTTATGACCTGTGGTCATTTTGATTTAAATAAAAAGACAAAACACGAGTCATGACATTGTGTGTTTCCTGTTAAGCCTTTTCGGAGGGCTAAATAATCTGAAAATCCGAACAGTTACGATGACGTATTATAAATGGTAAAATAACCAAAATGATTGTTCAATCTTACTTGTGAAAGGTAATCCCACGCGATCTGGTATCAATACTGCGCCCGTTATTACAACCGTAAACTGCACAAAATATGGGCACTCGCTCTCTATTGACTCCGATTGACTCTGGTGCTAGCCTAGAGTAAGGAGACCCAACCAATATGGCGGCGACACTGGATTACGTTCCATCACGTCATGAGGTGTCTACATGTAATATGTGTATGGTTTGGTTGACTTAATTAACAGTGAAAATGTCATGACAAAAACCTTTTGTCATGTATTTGACTATTTTATATTTTTTTTTTTTTTCAGTGACTCAAAAATCTAAAATCTGAAAAAATGTATGATTTGTCAGAATGTAGACGAATATTGGAATTTAATCAGACTGCATTTACATCAGAATATTGACAAATATGATACAGCAATTGGTGGATCATATTCTGGTCAAGACCAGAATAATTCCCCAGTTAAGATAAATTCAAATATTACAGAAAAGAAGCAGACCACACTTATAAATTAAATCAAAAGTGAGAAATGAGACAGGCAAGGAGGAATATAAAGAATCTGTTGAATTATTAACTAGCAACGGCCTATTCCTTGAATCTAACATGGCATGTTTAAACATGGCTTTTCCTCTGCCATTAAAGATTTAGCTAGATGGTTAACATTTTTAACAAGTTTGAATAAATTAATTGTTCTTTTTTTCTCTATTTTTGCCATTTAAGACACAATAGTATGACACACTGGTGAATTGCTTTGATATATAGCATGAGTATATCATGTATGTATTATTTACTTTGTTTCCATTTTGTAGCAATCCAGTTGTTCAGGTGCAAGCGGTAGAAAGAGGATTCCTCCAGAATTTGCTGACTTTATTGGCCACCCCACGTCCTGTCAGTGTAAAAAAGAAGGTACATAGCCATACAAAGTCTCTAAACTGAAGTTATGTGTACTGAATTGATTTGATTGTGCTCCTTTTAGGTTCTCTTTGCAGTGGCTTCCTTGTTGCGTCACTTCCCTTTCGCACAGCGTCATTTCCTGTCACATGGCGGGCTGCAGGTGCTATCAGAGCTGTTTAGAGGAGAAGGGAGTGGCACTCTTCGTGTCCGCATTGTCACCCTGCTGCATGACATGATCAGTGAGAAGGTATGGCAAAATTGAAGGAAAAACATTGTATGATTTTAATAAACGCTGAAAGAACAGGTTCAACTCTGGAATTTAAGGACTGGGTATGTACTAAGAGTTATAAATAAACTGGGTTGTAAATTGGATTGAGATCTAGTCAAATTGCAGCCGAAGACCAACTCCGCATAAACCAAACGGCAATAAATCCTACTGCGAATATATCAGCCTGCTACTCATCCCAGTTATTAATTATATTGTTTCTATTGCTAGTCGCTTCACAAACCGTAATTCCATTACTTCACAACACAGATGCTAAGCTGACGTTTTGTTCATGTACTTAAATAAATAAATAAATAGAAACTTAAATTATGCCTACCAAACTGAATTTTGTTTAACTGTCATGTCAATATGAACAATGCTCTTGGTTATGTCTCTTCCCAGAGTAATTTAGGACTAACCTATATTCTCCTTTCTTTATCTTCTTTTTTACGGTGGGTTATCCAATATTTTATCTTAAGTTTGCTTTTTGTATGCAGCCTTTAAACTGTAACTACTACAGATGTGACTTCTTCAGTTTTGAACCATGTGAGGTAAAACCATTAAACTATAAAATAACTAGAAGCAACAACCCTGTTCCATTGACCTTAGGGCAGTGCGATATGGACCAAAAGTCATATCTCGATATTTTTGGTCTGAATGGTATGATAGGCCTAGATATCTACATTTTTATGTGGGTTAAATTCTCTGTTGTAAACCAGATATATGTGAGATGTCACATACACCTTTATCTATAAGACTTTGATTAAGATAAAGGGCAAATACAGGGTTCCTCTCTCTGTTTGAGAATTTACATTTACAACATTTAGCAGACGCTTTTATCCAAAGCGACTTACAATTACATTGTTCTATTACATGGAGTAGATAGGGGTTAGGCATCTTGCTCAAGGATGCTTACAGGTAAGCCGACTCTGGGGCTCGAACCCACGACCTTCTGGCTGGGAGTCCAACACCCAGACCACTAGACTATCCTGCCCCCTACACCACTGTAAATAAATAAAAAATACATCTAACAATACTCCTTCAGTTATTAACATAACACTGATTTTAAAGAGTAAATATACAGGTGTTCCTTTCCTGCTGAACAAGATACACAACTTTTCAAATGTAAACGAAAAATCTTTATAAAATATAAATATGCACATCTCTGAGAATACCTCTTCAGTTGTTCAACGCAATAACAGACAGAATAAAGAGTGCAGACACAGGGTTTCCTTTCCTGTTTACAAAATACATCTGTGCAAACAATTCATATGTAAACGTATAGTAGTTTAGTTTTCTGAGGTGGACACTACGAGACAAAAGCTTTCCTTGTGTGTAGTCCTGTAACTCTCTCATATTTTGTGCAAGAAACACTAGCCTCCACTAGGCTGTATCTCACCAATTGGCAGTTCTCGTAGGTTAGGTTAGGTTACACCCAAGTTAATGAAGCTTGTTCTTAGTGCTGTGTTTTAAGGTTATGGCTTTCCATTCTGGCTTGGAGCAGCACGACCTTCACGTCCACTAAGTTTAGCACATTCTTCGTACTGCAGTTTATGACGCTGCTGTAAATACAATTACAAATATAGCTGCGAGCGGCGATTCGCGGGTTCAAACCTTTTTCCCTCCATAGCGACTTCAAAGTAATTTCATGTGGTTCAACATGGTTATAAAACATAACCTGCAAGTTTTGTAACGATTGGACAAACTTGCTTGATTTGTGTGAGGTCATTATATAGACATTTCCTGGAAGTTTTGTAAGATGTGTATATACCATATACACAGTCTATACAAGTTTGTTTGTTTTTAAATCCCAGACAGGTTTGAACCCCATGCTGGACTCTTCCCACCAGGAGCATTTACATCAGTACTCCAAGGTGACCTTTCAGCTTGAGCTGTTGGAGGGAGGGTGGTGTAGTCTTGTCCCAGAGATATTGGAGTCGTCTGAGCATGATTGGAGAGAGAAGGTAGGGCTATGTATGTATATACATAGTTTCATAATAGTTTCATAAACATCTCAGAAAACAGTGATTCTTGGACTGTATACTCAAACAGCGTAGATGCACAGCTGAACAACCCACGCTATGTGGAAGAAATGTGTTTATTTGGTAGCTATGAAATTAAATCTTAATTTCATGAAAGTGTACATGGTTTAAAATTACAATTAAGCCATTTAGCAGACGCTTTTATTCAAAGCGTCATACAGTGAGGATGGTTACAATAAGGAGCAGGTAGGGGTTAGACATCTGGCTCAAGGATGCTTATAGGAAGGCCGACTAGGCCGGGTTTGTCGAACCCACAAGGTCCGGGCGGGAGTCAGCCACTCTAACCACTAGATTAGATTTCAGATTTAATGGGTTCTGACACAATCCTTCTCAAATGCTGAAAAAATAGAAATTAAAATGTTACTATTACTACTATACTTTATTTATTTATATATTGAAAATACAATGTTTTCAGCCATTTCTGAGCCACCTCTCCTCCTCTGATATTCCAGGGTCTGCAAACTCTATTGGCAATGGCCCCAGTGTGTTTGGATCAGTATCGCTTAGATCGTTCTCTTCTGGTCAGTTTGGGATCTTTAAGAGATCAGTACGAAGAGTTGGTTCGTAAAGAGAGGATCCTTGGAGAGGAGGATGGGTACTTTGGAGAGATCATCAAACTTCTAAACACCATATCAAATCAAGTAATGGAAATTCATGTATAAAGTGCAATAAACATTTTGTTGATGCTATACTAGTTTGCTTATTTGAGATTTTGTTCAACTGGACTCGTAGGACTTTCTGTCTGCTTTGTCCTTGCACAAGTTTACTAAATACCTTTTTAGAGTGGTTGGTAGCTGACCTGTCTACCTCATAACACTCTCACAACTGAAATTCTTTATGACAATCCCTGACCTTTCACCTCTAATTTCTATCTTTTTTTTTTTTTTTTATACTAACTTGCCTTTTCAGATCACCTCTTACAAAATGTAGCACTTCTTTAGGCTTAGCAATTACTGTGAGGATTGAACAATATGTTACTAGTAACGTCCTGATGAACGTTTTTGGTATCCCAATATGATCCGATCCAATGTTAACAGCTGCTGATTCAATCTGATTTATTAATAAATATATGTTGGTATATTATTTAATAAACTGAACTTTTATTTTTAAGTAAAAACTCTTAATACGCTACTTCCTGTTTAGTGTGAGTAGCAGAAATGTGTCCAGACTTTCAAGAAGAATATCGTGCACATTGCTACGAGTTTCATTAAAGGTTTTTGGAACGTTAAACGCTTCTGTGTCACGTTATTAAAGCTTCCGCTACAATTACAAATATAGCTGCAAGCGGCTATTCGCGGGTTCAAACCTTTTTTTCTCAACAGCGACTTCAAAGTAATTTCACATGTGGTTCAACATTGTTATAAAACATATCCTGCAAGTTTTGTAACGATTGGACCAACATTTTCTGATCTATAGCTTGATTTGTCTCCTTCCACGTCTAGGTATTGTGAATTGAAAGTGCCCCCTAGTGGTCAATTTGAATGAGACTTGCAGTGTGTGTGAGGTCATTATGTAGATATTTCCTGGAAGTTGTGTTGATTGGACAAACATTTTGTCATTTATAGCCTGATTTGCGCTATATCACCTGCAGTTTGTTTGCATTTATAGCGCCCCCTGGTGTTCAATTTGAATGAAACTTTCAGGGCGTAGTTCAGTTACTTATCAGGACATATCGTGGGAGATTTGTGATGATTGGAGAATGAATGTGATTTATAGTCAAATATGTGTAATGCCACTAACCTATCTTGCCCTTGTAGCGCCGTATGTATATGAAACTGTCTGGGTATATCTGGGGTACTTATCTGAACATATCCTGTGAGTTTTGTGATCATTGGCCCTACGGTTGCTGATTTGTGTTCATTTATGTCCAGAGCCACTCCCCTTTCAAAGTTCATTGGTCAATAACTTGAAAAGTAATTGAGATAGACATGCTTTATGCAACTTGATCAACTTGATAAGCTTGATCTAATGATGATTCACTGAAAATGATTCAAAACATTGAATCTTTTTTGCCATTTAAGAAATTAAATTTCCCTCCGTTATCAAGGCCTCTACTATTATGCTTTTATTGAACTTAATGGTAATTTTATATTTTGTTGTGAAAGGAAAGTTTGGGCTACTTCAGGTCCCTCACTTTCAGCGTGTTGGTTGATCAAGTTACAGAGACTTCACAAAACAGTGACTGAGTATTGCAAAATCAGTTTTAATAAAGATAGCATGAATTACAATTTACAGAGCACTCCGGGTCTTTATCAAAGCTCTCCTTAAACCAATAACACAAAAAATATCTCAGAGGAGCAAAGCTCTAACAAAGACTGACTGTCCCTGCAACTTACACACATTTAAGTACTAGACTCTCTTTAGGAGGGGCTCCCCTCCCCCTACAAGACTAGTTGCATGGGCCAACAAACATAGTGTGACATAATTCAGCTCTGCCTCATTTCAACGACATTTCTTTGGTGCACCCTTCGCCAAACTGTATGCTTACAGAACCACGTGCTAGCTAAAGTGGTAGCTATAAAAAGATCACTATATATAATATATACTGTATATAATCACTTTAATCAAGTGTATGAAGTGAGAGATAATAATGCCAATACCCACAAAATAACAGCTAAACGTCTGCATTATTATTAACAACATGGTTAAGAACTCCGTTATCAAAGACCTCTCTACTTTTCTATCCCATTCTAATGGTTTTGCTATAGCCCTACTGCTAGCTATTTATTTATTTGGTTTGGATACTTTGTGCTCTAGTCTAAATGTATTATTACTGTAAAGAGGTATTTATTTTTTTTGTTAAAAAACACATGCATGCACATGCATTCAAGCAGACCCAAGAACATTTCATGAATACATCACATGCATCATAAAAATATGCATCAACACCAATGCAACGGCCCTTTAGGAAATCAATCCAGTGCTGTACTTACATATAAAATGATGTAGCAATCTCCCTCAAAGAAGTTTCCAAAGCTTTGGGTTGGAACAGGCACCATCTCCATGTTCTAAATGAGAAAACCGCACTGAACAAGGGAATCTCTAGTCCAATTAAATACAGTACAAAATTGACCACAAATAACATCTCAGTAGCACTCCAAGGCCTAAAGGTCAGACTAATTGAAATAAATACACACAAACAGTGTTGGCAGTGTTGGCAGTGTTTTTGACCCATTTGACCCATGCTGCAAAAATTGGCTGATTAAAAATTTAAGAAGCCAACTGTCAGTCTTGTAAATGTAAAACTAGACTACCGGTAAATATAATAAGAAAAAGATTATTCTACATTTTAAAATTCCCCCAAAGACCATTTAGTGACCCCTACTGTGATAAACACTGTTGTAGGTGAGGCCTTAGTGTTTACTTACGTTTATGCTCCATATCTGCAGGCCTGGCTTTCGACTCACAGTCCTAAATAGATCTGGGTTTTGATCAGCCATTCTGTTAAAGTAAACAGAACAGGACATTGTTTTTCTCACTGGACACTGGGTTATATTAAAGGATACACCTCAATGTGTGTGTGATTCCCCCTGTGGTGAAAACCTGCGTTACAAAGCAGATGGCTGCATAATGACAAGTGTGTTACATTTCAAAAGACCGCAATTCTTGCTGAGAGAGAAGACAGAGTCACCTCAAATCCTGATAATGAGTGGCAGCTTGCTGCTACAGCAACCTACAAGCTCTGCAATCAGTGGTGCTTGACTGGCTCTTGACTCACTGTCAACAGCACTGATACAGTGCGTCACTCACTGTGTAACTCTTATATAAAATAGGTGGGCCACTAAATTGTGTAGATGCTCATTATAATTATGTATATAATATCTTTCACCAGGTGCATAAACAAACGACTCAATAGCTGTCAGCTAAGATCCGGTCAATTGTATTGTGCCAGTGTGTTAACCACACCCCTCATTAATCACATCTAAGTCCTGCTATCAACAGATAGAGATTTGACTCAGAAAGAGTAAATACAACCATTCTTACACAGGGCTGTGACGCTGACAGGAGCACAGATAAAGGCACGGCACAAATAAATTAATATTGTATTCAATAAAAGAAATCCTCTTTTTTGTAGATTTTTTACATTCTATGTAGCACAGATAAAGGCCCATGCCCTGGCATGGTATTTCTCTTTCAGGGTTCGATATATCAAACTGGCTTCATTGTCCCTTTGTACATTGTGGTCATTGGGTAATCGGACATTGTATGTGAATCAATACCGCAATCAATGACTGATATTATTACTGCTTATGTGCCCTTGAGCAAAACATCTAACTACACAAATCTGCTGTGTCCAGAAACTCAACATTGAAGGTTTGTTGTTCTTACAATGACCTCACATTACTCTGGAAAAACTGGTTCCACATTTACTCTATATGATGCATATACATTAGCTTTGTTACAGTAAATGCATTGGATTTCAGCTGACTTTAAATTATGAGACAATGTGTATGTAGTAACAGTAGAAATGAACCACAAATCAGAAAAAGCTTACTAATTTAAAACATTCTGTATTGTAAATTTAGCTGGGTCATTACTCTTTTAAAATTGCAATCCCAAAGAGTGGGGTTTGACAAGTATGAAATCCAAGTGTCACATAATAGAGTAGGTAATTATCTTACCTTTTTCAGATGTATGAGACAACACAGCCTGACTGTTTCCTGTATGTATGGCTCTGAATAGTCTGAGGATGTCTTTATGTAATAAGAGGAAAAAGTATTGACCGCCCTCATTCTGTGTACAATCCTCTGTGTGCGTATGTCAGAATGGGTTGGGTGTATTTGATTTTCCACCCAGGTTTAAACACACCTGCGCCTTTCTCTGGTTTGCTGCCAATTGTTGAATCCTTGTTTCCAAAGTTTTGTCAAAAAACACTGTACATTGTACATAGCATTACACAAAAGTTACTATAACCCACATTTGAGATGTGATGAGACAGATCTCTTTTTTTAATAGTTTATAAAGGCGTTAAGAAATGGACTCATAGTTCCTGGGCTCAGAATAGGTTTAAGGCTTGAGTACATGTATGCATTAAGATGCCACTCGACAAGAATTATATTACAACTAATATATGGAATGATTTAAAGTGGTATTTAAAAGTAATCTCTTTCTGTGCCTCCTTTACCAGAAAAACATACATTTAGATGAACCATTGGCAGCTTTGATCCACCCTTGTCTTGACGCATTGACCGCTTGTATTTGCTAAATGAGACATGCTAACAAACTGTATTGAAAGTACAGTAAGCGGTTTTGTCAAAAACAAGCATGCAATTTACACAGGCAACAGAAGTTAATTTTTTCTTCAACATGAATAATTGTATTACTACACCAAAGGTAGGAGATTTTTAATGCTAATACTATTTAGATTATCAGACGTTGGTAAATTATATTCAAAAGTGAAAGATACATTTTTGGTTAGTTATAAAGAATGTATTTAAATTATAGTGAAATCAATTATACAAAATTGAAAAGTTTACCTCACAGCACTAGGTGCTGTGGGTCATTGTTCTGTTTTCGGCGTTGATGCCATATATACTTTGTGTTCATTCATTAAATTCACGCTCCACGCTTCCTGCTTTACCTGTCCGGTCGCGCGCTAAGCTGGGCACTAGCGCTTCAGGGGAGTCGGCAGCACAGCCCCCGTTGGTACCAGGAGTGGGTCCTGCGGCTGTGCGCTGAGTTCGGTCACGCCAGGGAGTGAAGGAACTCTGGCGCACCCTGCCTCCACGGGACCAGCGGTAGCCGGCACCGTCAGCAAGGCTCCAACCCAAGAAAGTGAGAGGGAAAGAAAATAAAGAGAGAGGGTGAAAGAAGAGAGGGAAAGAAAAGAGAGAGAAGGAAGAGAAGAAGAGGAAGGAAAGAGAGAGTGAGAAGGAAGTGAGGATAAAAGAGGGGGAGAGAAAGGAGAGAGAAGGAAGTGAGAGAGTTGAGAGAGAGAGTGAGGGATAGAGAAGAGAGGGAAGAAAAAGAGGGGGAGAAGGTAAAGAGAATGAAGGCAGTGAGACGCGAGGTAGAAGACGGTGGGGAACTGGAGCTCTTACTATCTCAGCCAGTTTCCAAAGCTGCGGTCTGCTCGCTCACGCCACTGGAGTCGTCGCCTGACCCAGCCGCTGTGGAGTCGCCGCCGCAGTCCGGCCCCGGAACTGCCGCCTGCTCACTCACGCCCCTGGAGTCATCGCCTGATCCAGCCGCTGTGGGTTCGCCGCCGTGCATAAGCTCGTGCATACGCTCGTACTTACGCTCGTGCATACGCTCGTGCATACGCTCGTGCACGCTTCGTGCCTCCCGTCTGGGCTGCGCACCTGCCGGGGATTAGCCCTGCACAGGTGCATGTAATTTAGATTAATTAGTATAGGTATTTAAGTTTACCCCACAGCACTAGGTGCTGTGGGTCATTGTTCTCGGTTTTCGGCGTTGATGCCGTATATGCTTTGTGTTCATTCATTAAATTCACGCTCCACGCGTTCCAGTGCTCGCTTGCTGTGTGGGTTTTCCTCAGGCTCGCGCCTGCTCTCACTTACTACCCACGAAGTGTTACAAGAATATACTGAAGTTGAACTGAATATACTAAATGATTTGTATTCCATATACTGTATTAACAGCAATAGACATCCTGTATTGCATTTACATTCTGCTTGCATATACAGGTTATTTCCAGGTAGTGTCACGGCCACAGCTGACAGAAGAACTCTTGTTGGCACACACACACACACACACACACACACACACACACACACACACACACACAGTCACCAATCCACTCGGTGACCACCACGGCCGCTGGTCCACAACCAGTCTCCCAAGTCTTTAATGCCTGCCTTCCGGCCCCAGAGACGTACACCAGAAGTACAGAAGTACAGTTTCTGGCCCAGTTTTCTGGCCCGGTAGGGATTTGCCTTCAAGTCCCAGCTAACCAGGCTCGTGTCAGAGATAGCCAAGGTAGCGTTTGGTTGGGCAACCACTCCTTGGGAGCAGCAATTGCCAGCCTGCCAGTAATTCTCCACCTTTGCTACTGAGCATTGCAGGGTGTTTAATCATTAATTTACAGGCCAAGAAGCAACAAAAAGAGTGTATGCTCTCCGTCAAGACCGTGGGGTTCAAGGACAAATTGGCCTCATGGGAGGAGCAAGACGACTTTGAAGGGCTCATAAAGCTGGCAATCTTGGTGCACAACCGGATGTGGGAGTGTCTCCGAGAGCAGAGTGCTCAGAGTGACTCTTATCAGTGCCTCGTCCACCCTTCCTTGCCCTACATGTCCACCTATGTTGTCAAGGAGCCCATGCTGCTGGGAGCAATGTGTCTCATCAGACAGGAGTGATCCCAGCGCATGCCGACTTTGCCTCTATTGTGGATCTCCTAGTCATTACCTCCTAGTCATCACCTAGCAGGCTGTCCGACGCGGCCGGTAAAAGACCGGACCCATTAGTAACCAGGGAAAGGCTAATGAGTCAACTCACAGTTCCAGCTTCTGAAACAGTGTAGATAACATTCTCTAGAACAAGGACAGCATCATGTAACAAGGTTACTTCACTTATGCATTTTCACAACATTAATCAAAGGTTTATCATATACTCCTTAAAACAGTTAGTAATTCCAATATTCAAAGTGATCATTCACACTTCAAGTTATTCAATCTTCAAACAGTAAATGATTGCTAACTGTAAAGTGCTTAGTATTCTAAGAGCTGATCTAGCGAGTAGAAAGAATGTTTTTCTTTTTTTTAAAGGGAGGAAAGGAGGATAGAATAAGGATTGTTAGTGTCATTAGTGCTATGAAGTAGAGAGATCAGTG
>JAODLI010000875.1:0-11678 GCA_027575585.1 Percopsis omiscomaycus | reverse complement strand
AATATCTTTTCTCTCTCTCTCTCTCTCTCTCTCTCTCTCTCTCTCTCTCTCTCTCTCTCTCTCTCTCTCTCTCTCTTCCGCTATATACAGCATATATACTATATATATACTATATTTACTGTATACATATATAAATCAGTTTTTTTCAATATGTCCCCGTGTCTTTGCTTGTCTTTCACTATCTGTCTTCCTGGTGCATGAAATTGCATTAGGCATAGCGTTGCCTGCCTGGCTCGGGCAATGTACGATTCATAGCCAATCTAATGGAAGCTTTTAGGCAAGGCATTTAGATGGCCTGTTCACATCATAGGGCTTAACCATTGTGGTTGACTTGCGGTCAAGGCTCCATGGGGACCAGCAGGAGGCACCATATAGGCGTCTTTTTTTTTGGCTTTCATGGGGAATCCAATCAGCTCATGCTGGGCTGAACACAGGCTAAGCCTGGGTCTACGCTGGTGGAAGAACATCGGGACAGGATCTGGGTCTTTTTGAATAAGGTAGCTGAAAACCATTTAAACCTCAAAAATAGGCTCTATACCTTATTCAATTTTGATTGTACATAAAGGACATTTAATGTGCAGCATTATCAACCAACTATAAAGCTATAGTTTCTAATGTAGTATCTAATGTAGCCTACACACAGCCTACACAAAGCCTGATGAGACACTAGGCACAGTCATTTCTAAAGGAAATCAGTTTCATATTACCATTTAACAGCAAATTAATTTAACAGCAAATAAAGCTTATTTCAATACATCATGCTTTCCTAGTCGCCATGGAGACTGGGTCACAGCGCCAATTCTATTATCAATCACATTTGAGCGCACACACACAGCACATGCACAGTACATGCATACATGCATGCCTGTAGGTGTTTGTGTGCGTGCACGTGCGCGTGCATAAATCAGAGCATATGAATCTATGTCAATACACATAGAAGAAGAGAGAAACAAGAGTGGAGCATGACATCGGTATTGCACATCGAAAATAAGCGATCCATTCTTGCCTACTCATGATTATTATTTTTGATTTATCTGTTTGGCTCAATCTCATCACCAAAGTGCATATGATTAATTCCAAGTGCCAAGTGATGTCACTGAAGTGGTTCCACATTGTTCAGGGAGATGGGAGATTACTTTGTGGCCTGCATGTAATGAATGACTAACCTAATGTATATTGAGAGTTACCATAGATATAAATGGAAAGGGGTGCATTATGGGCATTTGTAATTGTTACATTAGGTCACTAATTCATAGCATAATCGAAGAATGGCTAGAAGCCATTCCTTGTTTTTAGCATATTATTCTATGTAATGCATCAACAAAAAAAGCTTATGATAAAATATTTAAAGCAACAAGCTCAAACCTTTAAATTAATGTCTGTAATGTCTGTCTATTACTGATTGAGGCAATAGAATGTGTTTTATCCAATACTACACATTCATGAAAGTCGTACCGTGTCAACGTTATTAAAGATTGCGTAAATTTCCCAAAGAATGGAGGGAGGTACTCTGAGCAAAACAATACTTTTGTGCCAAACCCTAGCCTTTATTTGTGTTGAGCTAACACTATGCTGTAATGGCCATTAAAAGTCATGGAAGGAAAACCTTTGCATAAGAGTTGTCATTCTCATTGTGTGTTTTCAACTATGACTTGATATCATTTGAACAAAAGGTAGGTTTAATGTAGCCTTTCTTCCTGCTAAACACAGAGACTCGCCATCTGCAGCTTTTCAAACGTGTCTACCATCAGTAGTGAGCCCAAATAACGGATGTGAAACCCTTTGTGAATATGCTATAATTGATAGGCAGAAGGATGAGGGATAGGGGGCAGAAGTTTTACCTCCTTCAGCTAAGCATTGGCAGCTTGCAGCAGAGAGGAGGAGCTGGAGGGTTAAAAGGGTGTGAAGTCTCCCATCATGACAGGAGAGGGCCTATTATAACGCAGCAGCCATGGATATTAAATTGAGTTATTTCTACCACATCCAGCTGGCAGCCGGAGATAAGCACTGTTTGGTTGACCCTCTGAACTTACCGGCATCACTCGGAACCTGTCGCCACCGTGCTAATTGAAGTACGCATCTTAAGCTCCGCTGCATCACAGAAGTACAACAAAAATATTGTAGTCTGCTGGGCTAGGCAGATCAAGGGTGTTTTGAAGCCAAACACCATTGTTATCACACAGCGTGTACTAGGGGTGTTATGCAAGCCAAAATTCTAGGGGGGCACAATTAGGGTGGGGGGCATGACGCAATTTTCTGTAATTTGCAGTGGCACGGAAAGACTGGTAGGGCACATCTGACTTGTCCATCGTTGGCTCTCAGTTCCAGATTGTATCTGAGGGCCAACTGTAAAATCCGCCCCTATGGCAATTAGAAGAATACATTTGACTCATAATATAAAATGATCATAACTACATATTATAAAAATAATAGTAAAAGAATTTAAGTATTAAAAATTCAGATTTAAAGTAAGCTGAGGCAAGACAATGGGCAAGACGCCACTGGCGTGTACTAAATGTGAATGTATCAAAGTGGATTTGGTGCATTTTACAATAATGAATTAAAACACTTTCTTCTGTGGTTTTAGTTTATCAGTTCCTGACTCATAAACACAAGGCAGAACATATCGGTAATATACACCCGCGCACAGCCAGTCTCGTTGCAGACACCACCTAAAGCTGCCTCAGATTTCTAAGGGTTTTTAAAATCTCTTCATCTGTGTCATTGTGATTTGTATGGAGACTGCCTGTGCGAACAGGTCTGCAGGGGTTGTGACAGGCTAAGCATCATGCTTGTAATAGGAACAGTATGTTGTTTCCAACGCCACAACACACACAGTAGGGACAGGCACATAAATACAGTATACTGTAGGTACATTCACATGCGTGAATACCTATCAGGCCAAACTAGATAATGTGCCTTCTATTAATACTCATGGTGACCTGAAATTGATAGCAATATTTCCAAGCTGTGACGGTCAACAATCAATGACGCTGGATGTTCATTCTTGTGGGATTAAACGACATTACTATGCAACTAATATGACACCAAAGTCAGGCTGCTAATATTAGGAAATAAAGATGCAGAAATGTACAGTAGTTCATAGTGGCAATTTTTAATTGCAAAATGTACATTTTGGTAATTATAATGGCAATGAATATAATTAATGGTTTTGTTCATGATTTGAATCAGGAATTATTCCAGGGCATCAAAGCCAAGCATTTCTCCCAAATTATTTGCTTCACCATTTCCTTTTCTTTTAAGTGGCAGTGTTTTTTTTATTTCTAATGAAGTGTTGTATCTCAGTTGTTTGGATGTCTGTGTTTCTACAGCAATGCTACCTTTCCTGGCTTTTTCCTGGCGCTTTTAGATTGTTCTCAGTCTACGTTGATCAGGCATTAACCTTCACTTCCTGCTGTCAAGCTCGTAAGGTAGACATCAAAGGAACCCATTCTGTTTTTAATTTCCATTACCCTAACCACCTCAAACTGTTCATCAGCTCTCTAAAACCAGTAATTATAGCTGAGTCGCAATGTCGTTAACCGTTTCCTGCTCAGCAGGATGTGCAAATGATTTTCTGTAGGCTACGGCAACCTTGGAGATGTGTTCTGTGATTCGGTAATTCAAGGATCTTATGTGAATGGTTATGTATCTGTGAATTGATTGCAGGCTTAAAGGTGTGAGAGCATGTTTAAAGACCAGGGGGCTCATCACCAGGTGGGCAACAGTGGCAAAGGGGGTAGAGCAGGTCGTCTGGCAATCAAAAAGTCACTGGTTCAATAACTGCTGACTTCTGTCTAAGTGTCAAGGTGTCCCTGAGCAAGACACCTAACCCTAACTGCTCCTGGTGTGTTGGATGGCGCCTTGCATGGCAGACACCACGATCGGTGTGTGAATGGGTGGATGTGAGGCAATGTACAGCGCTTTGGGTGGCCTGTTTGGTACAAATAAGCGCTATAAAAATGCAGTCCATAACAGAAACTTCTGAAATCCTATCTTATGTCAGTTTGAGATATTTTTAGGATACATTGGAGCAGTTGTAGAACTAACGTTAGCTAACTGTGAGGCTAGTTCAAGGGGAGAGGATTAAAACTTAAACTATTCTGTTTTGAGGTAAGAGCTTCAGCACAAGCACCATTTAACCAGTGTTTATATACTCGCTACCTGTCATAGTAAACGGAATAGAGTTTAAGTCTTTATATTTGCCCATAGGCCTTTTTCCTGTTCTTTGAAAATGTGGTGGTAAAAGGCACTAAGTTTTGCAGTGCACTTTCCTGACCTTGATAAGGTATTCAGCCTCATGCCACAATGTGAGGCTAGAGGGAATTTATACATGAGCTTATCTAACAGACGAATGACTGCCACTACATAGAGAGGGTAACACACACACACACACACACACACACACAGGGATAGAGAGAGCTGCACATACTAAACCTGGATCTTCAAAAGAGGATTTCTCTAGCACTGGTTTATACTGTATTCTTTTGGAATGTATTTTTCCCCCATGTTGTGGTGAAGTTAGGCAGTAGTAGCCACTGGTGCTAAGGAAAGGAAGTCAGATCTTACTGTAAAGTACAGCGTTTCCAAGGCGACACAGCTCACTACCACTCTGGCTACAGTCCAATAATAACCTTATTAGTTATTATTGGTTATTACTAGAATGACACAGCAACACAGTGCATTCAACGTGACATTTCTTCTGTGTTGCACAACGATGCTAAGTGCAGTTACAGGCTAAAAGCTTTTGGCCGAGGCTGATGGGTTGGGAGATATCTGTGTTTACGTTACATGTGTGTGTGTGGACACCATTCCAATACACTTCAGACCATTGCAGTTCATGTCTACCATACACCTGAATGGACGGTCTGCCTTGGATCCAATAGAAAACAACTGTGGGTTTTTGGATTTGTTGGCCACCATCTGAGTGGGTTTTTATTTTGTTCTGCACATGTGCATCTGCAAACTGGTATAGTTTTGTATCGGTATTAGCAGTTGATAGGCATTCTTAATACTGCAAATGCCGCTTTGTTACACGTCTTCTGACGTCATCCACAAACAAACAGGAGTGAATCTTATGACCACTCAAATATTTAAAGAGTATACTGAATATACACTTGCCAACTGCTCTTGGAAGCCACGCGTTTGATCAACAGTTGTCGTCTGTCAACACTGCAGAACAAGGAGCAGCAAAAGAGCAGAAAATAGTGAGACAATTCTTATTAAGAAATCCATCTCCTAATCCTGGTGTGTATCAGCCTCATTACTCTCTGTCATCTAACAAATGATTCCGTGGGTTATGCATAATTCATAAGGTAGGGATCTTCAGCCCAGGAGACAGGAGACAGATCACAATCACTGTTTATCCTAGAACACTAAGGATCCCCTTCACCTCTGAAAGGAACATACCCACCTTGGATACAACTGGCGGATGTATCTGTAATTACTTTCAAATCATCACCAGAAACATTTCATACATTTTTGCTTTATTAAATAAATATAAGACATAAATGTATGACACATCAATACATATTACTGCACAATGCCATCTGTATTATATTGAGAATTATTTAAAGGATTTGGGAGATGTTGTCATTGAACCAGCACCACTGTATATGAATGTATAGATTTAAGGAATCAAAGGAGGCCTGGGGAGAGTATAACTACAGTATATACAGAAAATAAATACTGCATGTGAAATGCATCACATCATCCCTTCTGTCAGTTTTCGATGTCATGAAAGGCATGCAACATCTTTCCCCTGTCTTTTCAAAGTAACAATTGAACACTCATATATCAATTTATGGCTTGTGGCGATAGGAGTAGAAAAGGAAACTTAGCTATAACAATAAAAAGAGAACAAAATAATGCATAAAAGAATGTGCTTGCGTAGAGAAGACAAAAACCCAATCTCTCCATCTGTCTCTACACAAAACAGCTCAGCTATTATCATCGCACTTGCAATGGCTGCTTTGTTGTGGATATGTTGCGATATAGCTTTACGATACGACAAACACAACTACATTCTCTGTTGTCATTGCACCAGTAGCCAAATGAGGAGCTTGTTTTCATGGTGTAATGGAGCTTTGTTTGGTTATTGTTTGTGTGTGTGTGTGTGAGTGTGTATGTGTGTGTGTGCGCGCGCGCGCAGGTTTGTCTGAATTACAGGTGTACACGAATGTTTGTTAATATGTGCGTCAATGCGTCATTTCTTTTCCGTTTTGTTGTCTGCGATGGCAGTGAGTTATGCATCCAATATTCCTGTGGATATGAAATGCCTGGCGTTCTTTCTTCCTCTGCTCCACTATCTTCTTTTTGTACTGTGACGCCTGTCCACTGAGGCCTATCGAGCTTATCCCTCTGTAGTTAAGTGTTAAGCATCTGAGCTACAGCAATGACACCACCCCCCAAGAGAAATGACAAGAAAACACCCCCATACCCCCAACAGCTTCAAAGAGACCTGATGTTTCCATAGGAACACATCTAAAAGCAATTAGATATGACGTGCGAAAGGTGGCTTGATGAGCCATCATCCTGGAATGGCCCTTGAAATATCATTTGAGACATGAAACCACTCCGTAGCTCCCTTTACTCCTCCTTTTTTTCAACGCCTACTTTCCTTTTTCGTGACCCGCCTTGTTTTCTCCATGCCTTCCGTTCTCCCTCCTTCGCTGTAAAACAAGTTCCTTGGCATTGAATCTCACGCAAGAGCATTTGCACCCTACTCATCTTCTGATTGGCTAGCTTGCCTGAAGTGAAGGCCGATGACACTGTCTAGTGTTCTGAAAGATTGGTAAGAAAGGGAATGGTGGTGTAGGAAAGAGAGAAAAATAGAAACAAGCCTATGATAGAAAACTGAGCGTAAGCTCAAGCTCGGCATTTATCAATGTGGTCGCGAGCGGGCGCTACGCTCAAGTCTCACCTCATGTACGCAAGTTTTCGAGTCAGCAGATTTGCGGGGCAGCATAGTAAATCTGGTGTAGTCAGATAATTGTTATTCTGACAGGCATCTAACCATGCGCAGCCACATATTCATCATTTCAAAATATGTAGCCTATGGCAAAACATTCTATTTTGTAAAGGCCTACATCGACTAATTGTGTACAATTAACAGTTTTTTAAGATTAATTTCTCTTTTATTTTGAGATACGTTACTTGTTAGGCTAGGCTACTGATGACACAATTACAAGCAAGAGCTTTGACAGTCATAAAATCTCAATTATCAGCAGAAGAAGTAGTCATCCATTAATCGAATCTGTACAATGGCAGAGCTGGTTCTTTTAGAAGACCTCTATGTGCCCCTATGATGCGAGAGGGTTTTTTGGGAGCGCAGGGATCTCTTTATGGAAAGTGACAAGAGTAGAATTATGCCACAATTTGGAGCCTCAGTTGAGGAGAGAAACCGACGCTCCAATGCTATACCTGTGCCAGTGCAGGTGCTCTCCACATTGGGTTTTTTGGCCACCGGGACCTTTCAGCACGAGATTGGGGTATGCCAGCAGTGTTGGCAGCTTTCAAGTTCCTTTTCTTGTCAATATGGCCAGCAGGGGTAACTCTGTTCTACACGCCATAGAATGTGTGCATTAACATCATATTGATGAGCATATGCCCAGAGAGGCGTGGCCAGCACAGCCCCAACTGGGAGCTATACAAAGGAGACAGGACCTCATTTGTCGCTTTTTAAAGGTACAATTTTATTTGTTAAATGTTTTTACAAAGGGTAGCCTATTCAATAGAAGCAAGACAATGTAAAACTAGTCATTTTTATTTACCTTTCATATTTATTTCTCCTAGATCCTTTAATGCCACTTTACAGGCTGTCAAATAGTAGCCTACCAGTTGGTTTAATTGGACTTGAGATGTTCGGAGATATTCCTCTTTTTTGCCGGGTTACATTTAGCCATGTCATACATTCTAGGGGCGAGAAACAGCCAGAAATGTCAGCATTGGGTTTTTTGGGGGGAAATTTGGACAGGAGATCGGAAGCCACGCAAGGAGAGATGAGGAAGCAAACTGGAGGATGAGGAGGAAGAGGAGGGAGGGCGATGTGGTGATCAGTGACCCTTCTTTAGGCCTGTATTGTCCACGCTCCATTAAAGCTCATCTGCATAATGTTCTTCCTGGCCTCATTAGGGACGAGCTGGGAACACTTTGTCAGGATGCACTATGGCGGCATCTTTCCCTCCCACTTGCTCCTTCCCTCACCCCTACTCTATCCATCCCTCTCTCTTCTCCCCTGCCTCACACATCCACCTCCCTCTCTCCAGCCCTCCTCCCAACCAACCAGCCCTTTCCGTCTCCTCGCGAGAGAGAGATAAAGGGAACATCTGACAGCCAACGACCCTCTCCACCTCTCATCCATCATAGACAAGTGATTCGCCGCCCTCCCCTCGGTCTCAGGCTCCCTGGCGACCCGATTATATTGCACCTCCCTCGCGCCCCCCCACACCCCTCTGGAGTGTATTCATTCCCTTGCTCTCCACCTCCGCTCACTCCAGGCCATATCCAAGGCTGCGTGTCAGCTGCGGTTTAGCGCAGCGCTCATTTTTGTCCAGGGAGGAGGAAGTGATGGGATTCCATCATCTTTAATCTCACTTCCCCCGCTTTGCTTGTCAAGCCCAACGGGCTGTGACACCTGCCATGGCGGCAGTGTCAAAGGTCTGCTGTGAGTGGAAACATTTATCTACCGTATGCCCCGCACACAAGCTTTAGCGCGAAACGCCCACTATGAGAAATGAATGGCTGGCCGACCGGAGGTGGATCAATCTCACATCACAAGAGGGATCCATGTCGTCTACCTCCTTGATTTGACTTTCGCTCCTGACTAAAGAGAACAATACCCACCGTAGTAATCGATATGCTCGCACACAACTCGTGTGTCACTTTCAGTTCCCTCCGCTCGCCCACACAATGCCACAAAGTCCAGCTCTCTCTCTTTCACACACTACTGTACATTTATTTATCTGCCTTTCTGTGCACTCCCATCCCTCTCCCATCCCTCTCTCTCTCTCTCAATCTCGCTCTGTGTCTGGCAGCTGTTGTTGCTTTGCCGTGTTCACAGCCTACGCCTTATCTGTGCATGAATTCATTTAGCTGCCATTAGATGCCTCTCTGCAGACCCTGCCCACAGCTCCTCCAAAGCAGGGAACACATTTAAACAGCATAATTCATGACACAATGCTGTCAACTGTGTGCAGACAAATAGCTGGTCATTAACAGCCATATAACAACATGTGGAGGAAGTAGTAAGATGTTCCATGATGCTATAATTCAAATAAAACATGATTTAGTAGCAAGAAGTTATTTCTTACACTGAAGGTTCCCCCAGTAAAACAGACTCCATGGGATTTGTGCTTAAATAATAGATTTAATGTTTTATTTTGCTCTCAATGTCTACATACCATATGTAGTTCAAATTTTCGTTTTCCTAACTTCCTCAAGTATCGAATCTCTCATGCTTGCTATTAGCTCTGTGTCTCCTACCGAGATGTGAGTCATATTTCCTTTCGTTCTTTCCTTAAGGGATAGTGTGTATCGCACAATTACATAGGTAACTAGAGATGCATTTTCCTGAAAATGAAAAGTATGATTGTGTTGGTGGATTTGAATGGCTCCATGCGAGCATTTGCTGCAGGCATATTGGATGTTTTTTAATTGTGATGAACAGAAACCCGATAGTGTCTGAAGTTCTCCGAAGTGATACCCCATTAATTTCAATGTGGAAATTAAGGATTGAAAAAATTTGAAAAACAAAAAATCGACTGGAGGGATTGCAAATATTTTGACAACAGCACCAAACGGATGTGTAAGAGTTTGAGCGGTGTCGATATGTCAAAAGCTCTAGGAGCAAAAGTGGCGCCAGAATACAAGTGGAATAAAGAAGAAGAAGAGAAGAAGAAGAGAAGACATAAGAAGAACAGTACTGTGCATGCGTCAGTGACACAATCACTCTAATTAATGCACACACCCCATAAGTGTGTCAGTGTTACAGGGAACTGTCTTTTCACTGTTCTGCCAGTGGTCGATAATTACAATTACGCCATTTAGCATATCGGGGATTGAACCCACAACCTTCAACTGGGATTCAACCACACTAACCACCAGGTCATCCTGCCTTACCACTACTACATTACTACATTACCGCTACTACATTACTACATTACCACTTTGATTCCTTTCTTCCATCCTTCCTTATGGCTAATCGGTTCCTGTGTACCTGCCTTTATCTCTGCTGTGTATCACTGCTAAGGTCGTTTATAGCAGGGTCAGCTCCTCTTGTGTGTCATCAGGGAGTGCTGCCATCTCTGCTCAGCTCTGATAACGTGTCTTCACATCATCACTCTCATGCCGGTCTGCTCATCGGGAATCAAATTGAGGAAGCTCCACAGCCCCTCCTCCTTTTTCCAGAGATATTATGGATAGCCATTAACCTGTTAACAACCAATACATTCTAATGGCCAATTTGCTTACATTACACATTACATTTATTGAATTTGCATTGCAAAGTTCAAACATCATGCTTGAAATGTGAGCATATCACTAATAAGTTAATCATGCCATGGTCTCCTTATTATACACACTCTTTACGCCACAACTCCCTGTCATTTTAACCTGACATACATACAAATTACAGACAGCGATATTAAAAGGAAAATACAACCAGCACAAAGTAACAACGATGATATTAAGCACATTTGAATACCAATTAATAAAATAAGCAGGTGCAATAAGCAGGTGAATATAAGCACAGTATTGCTAAATGCTGCTTAAAATACTGCAAGGAAATCAAGTTAGGAAGCTTTAAGTCCTCCTGAAGTGTAGAAGGTAGAAGGGCATAATGGGTTCACTTTATCCAAGCAAACAGAACCAAAACCCTGGCGTTACCGCTGCAGCACACTCTGTGCCTGTATCAAATCCTATATGTTATACGATTCATACCAGTTGCTAGACACACACTCGAATAATGCAGACATCGCACCCTGCAAAATCTCATTTCAGGGAGGTAGCATCCCCTGCAACCCCCCTACCGGTCGACCTCCAAGGGTGTATGAATACAGGACATGTGATTATGAAAGAATTGGCACTCTCAATGCTAATAAATGTTAATGAAAATAGCTTTTTTATTTATTTTGCAAACTTTCCTGTGATGTACAGGAAAGTTCTGTCTCGCTTGCTTGAAAAAAAAAATTATTACATTGTATATAATTTGTGGGTGTCAGGGAGCCGCTATCAATATGCGGAGAATCCCGGAACTTCTTGGAGAGGGGGGATATCTGTTTTTGTAACAAACCATGCAGCTCTAACAGACACAACTTGTGTCTGCAAAATAAATCAATTTTTAGTATATTTTTAGTTTATTAATATGGCATTTAAAAGACAATTGTTCATCGAGTATAATGCCTAAGTAGTGTACTTGTAGCTAGCTGCACGATCAATAGTAGTGCCATTAGCAGAAGTTATGCTGGAGAGGGCAGTAGGCAGCTTCTTGCCATTTGTAAACAACATTAATTTGGATTTAAATTGGGACTGGACAATTTAAAGCTGCTGTAGGTAGGATTCAAGAGTTTCAACGAGAGCTAGCTAAAAAAGAACGAAAGGTAGTGAAGGGAAAGTTTGGGCTACTTCATGTCCCTTACTTTCAGCGTGTTGGTTGATCGAGTTACAGAGACTTCACAAAA
>JAODLI010000874.1:0-11681 GCA_027575585.1 Percopsis omiscomaycus | reverse complement strand
TTCTAGGAGAATGTTATTTGCTTGCAAAAACTGGTGGTTAACCAGTTCAACTATTGACAAATGTACTAATTGTAAGTTGCTTTGGATAAAAATGCAGGGGTCTCAGGGTTGAGATGGGGGTCTCCTTCCTGCATGGTACATTGTCTGACTATACCAGCCCACTCTACAGAGGCCTGCTTATAACCTGTCCTATTTATAGGCTGGCCTATACTGGAAAGCAGTAGGCAGCAGTAGGCTGCGTTAGTTAGTGCTAGCTAGTGTGCACACAACACAGCCAGCAGGACAACCCCCCGTCTCTTTGGACAACAGGGTCACACACTTCCAATGTAAGACGTGAACAATTACAATTAGCGGAGGCATTTATCTAAAGCGACGTACAATTACATGGAGCAGACGGGGCTTTGGCATCTCGCTCAAAGGCGCTTATACCGGGGCTCGAACCTTTCGGCGGGGAGTGGCTGACACCCAGACCACTAGACTGTCCTGCTCCCTCCTGAACATTAGCATGCTAAACATAGTATGTATGCCAACACACGTCTCTCTCTTGCTGTTTGTCCTCTCTCTCCTCTGCCTGCCTGCGTTTCAGACGGACGTTATACACCAGAGTGTATATATGGACTGGTTCACACTGAGGACCAGCAGGAGCTCAGGAGGAACTTGCACTGGGCGTTGAACCCGCCCTCCTCCACCGTAGCGGCCATGACTCAGCATTCCCCACCAGGTGACGTCCCTCACCCTCACGTGGGACGAGAGTAGACCTACCCAGAGGGTCCGACACAGGCTAAACGTTAGGCCGTCACGGGTGTCACTGTTGAGCTTAGCACTGATGAAACGCTTCTTCCTCGGTTGCAGCAGGGCTTAGCTCAGGGAACTGTGACAAGGGTTCCTACTGCATTATACATGATAGAAGAGACAGACCACTTCACGAATCCTCAATAGAACTCTATGGGACAAGTCTGTTACACCAAAGATTGGCTGCACATGGATCCACTTGTCCGTAGGGACTTTGGTGTTCCCAAACCTGACGTAGCTCAGCAGTTCTCCACTAGGGGTGCTGTTTTGTACCGTGGTCCAAAAAGCTGCCATATTCCACGTCAGCAATCACGCAGGCTAATTACATAGGGCATTTTCTGGGAAAACTGCGACCGTTACTAGAACAAACCTCTTTTCAGGAATCAACAGAAGGTCAAAGGTCATGTCACAGTATTAAATTGTTCAGGTGTTTATTTGAAAAATAAGATTATTTACTTTTCGGATCAAAACTTAGGATGTTAGTTAGATGTTCACATTCTATCCAAATACACTAGTGTTGGTAGGAAGGTCAGTGGATACCATCACGCTGCGTCCAGAGGAGCCCAGAGAAGCTCTTGACCTTTGACCTTGTCGCTGTGTTCCCTGCAGTGCCGGAGCCCGACAGCAGCACACCCGCGGCGACCCGCAGCCCAGGGCGTCTCCCCCCGGAGAACTCTCTCTTCCTGGAGCGGAGCTTCGTGTGCCACTTCCGCTGCCTCCTGGACAACTCCTCCGGCTTCCTGGTGGGTCAGTGGCCACACAGTGTGCCCACCTGGCACACCTGGCACACCTGGCACACCTGGCACACTGTGTGGGCGCTGCGTGGGTGCTGGGTGGGCGCTGTGGAGACCCTGGTTTTGGGTTGAACGTTGCTGGTTACAGTAGGCTGCTTCTCGTGGTCGTAGCTTAAGGGGAAGGCTCCATGGTAAAAGTGGAGCCTCGAACCCATACCCTTCTGGCTCCGACACCTAGACCACTAGACTATCCTGCCCCCGGTTAAGGGCGGAACAGCTCCCTTACCTTACCAAGCAGTGAGGACACCTGCATGCTCTCTTCTTCTATATGACTGGTTATTTTGCAGTAGAGCTCCCACCCAACTTATTGCCCGGGGCATCTAGAGGCTTAAAGCTAGTGGTTATTATATTTTTAGTCCTTTGGAATTTAGTCCTTTAAAGTGGATCATTTGTACAAATTGATTTGTACAATGACAATAAGATTAAGTCACACGTAGAATATGGTGATTATGGTTGAACAGATCCTGCACTTTATTTCAAGCATGCCGATACTCGTTTGGTCCGTTGGTGAATCTGAGGTTTACAGTGTATTACAGTATACAGTATATATAGATATAAATTATTTTTGGATACAATTTAGGTGATAAGTTCATGTATATCCTCACAGGCACACACACCTAATTCTTCCACCTAATTTATTTGATTGTTCTATCTATGGGAAACGTGACCAGTATTAAGATGAAATGGTGACCGATAAGACGCTTGATTTAAAAAAAATTTGTAGTTATTCACTTCGCACAAATGTTTTTTTTTTTTTTTTTATCCGAACACACAACATTAACGTTTAATGTGGGCGGCATTCTCTTTGGAACAGTGAATTACTTCAATAGATTCAAGCCTTTCATATCGACTCAGCGTTGGATGGACATGTAATGCAGTATTACATGAGCGGAGGTCAAAATAAGATTGGCACTGGATACCAAAGGCGAGTAAAGAAAAGTGTCTTCTGAAAGGCTACAGATTTGAATGTACATTTTAGTAAATGACAGATGAATTATTCATGCTTAAGAGATTTCCCCATAGGCTGCAACAATAGTGGCATAACTATTGCCGTTAATGTTATGTTTTATGTTGAAATGTGATACACAAGTGGTTGCACATTTATTTTCCCTTTGTTTTTTGTTTTCTACAACAGAAATGCAGGCTAACCAAAAATTATATAAAGATTTTTTTAAGATATACAGTTATGTAGCCTACCACAGATTGTTTTATGTTGACTGAATGGTTTTAAGCACTATTTTTAAAGAAAAACTTGCTGCTGATCATGTTTTAATTGTACATTGTAAATAATACTGTCTTCACACAACCTCTTACAAAAAACTAAAAATTGTGCCATATTACTGAAACGTTGGAGAGTTTGTCTTTTGCTTAGCCACAATTATTTTAACATGTTTCTGTAACATGAAAAAATGGCAGATGTTGTTACATTTTGACCCATGACGTTTGACTGCTTGTTTGAAATGCATTTTTTCCCTTTGAAATAAAGGATTTCTGCAATCAAATTCTGTAATTAAATTTGAAATATCTTGTGAGGACATTACCTTTATTAGATAACAGGAATGATTACAATCAGACCTTTCAGTTATAACATGAGCTGTTAACACGTGTGTGTGTTTTATATATTTATATGCAGTGGCCGTTTTGTAAAATGCTGTTCTTGTTTTTTAGGAATGACGTATTTAATTTAACTCCGAACTGAACATGAATGAAGTTGCCTTGATGTTGTCAGAATCACGGCTTGTTAACCCTACGGCGTGTATGGTATACTCCAGTGGAAACAGCGGACGCTGCCTTCGGTGTGATGCACTGTAATGAGCGGGAGTTTGAGAGAGAGGAATAGAGAAGTCACAATATTTGGATGCACCCTTACATGCCCACAGATGACGAGTTCAGTGCGCCGTGTCTGCATCTCGCCCTCTTTCCCCGCACTGAAGAAGCGATGTGCGACATCATGGGATCTGTTAAACGCCGTCAAAGATTAAAAACGGATCTTGTATGGAGGGAGATTAGTGAGAGAATGGCAACAAAGAATTTTCTTTCCCCTAAGTCTATATCATGTAACTCTAATGTGTGTATACAAACCAGAGAGTAGTCTACTAATACCTAACTAAATAAAAAAGATCTGTACTTATATTTATGTGTGTAAGTAATACATAAAAGCAAATCAGTGTTGTATCCATTTTGCAAATAATAGCGAGCCCCTGCCACTAGTGAGCAGTGCTCAACATGTGAACTCTATTAACTGGGCACAGGTGTGTGCGCTTTTTGTTTTATTTTGGTAAAACGCTAACGGAAGACGTCACGTTAACACTACACGCGAAAGCTTGGATGTAATCTTATGATTTGAACCCCTGTTTTATAGTTGGTGCATGCAATACCTACTGTAGCTACCCTTGGCACAAAGCTAAAAGACAACTCAAGGTCAGAAGTCAAACAATATTAGCGCGTTGGAAACAAGTCTTTATTGGCTAAGATTTTGAAACCGTTATAAAGACAATCAGAATTAACCCACCTGATCAGTTACAGTTGTGATCCATAACAGTTGAAATCCTTATGCAAGCCTCTGAATATCAGGTGATAACTTTGTGGTTGAAACGGGCATTACAAAAATATAGTTTTGGTTTGAAACTCGCCCCTCCTGCATTTGAATACGTGAATATAAGTATATGGCACTTCTCTCTACTCCTCCCCCTACATAGCTCATAGGCTCTCATTGTCTCTACCCCTCCCCATGCGGCCATGTGTACAGTTGTGTTGCAAAAACAGTGAGCTGGGGATTTTAAATATGTGGTTCTGGAGCAGAAAGCACTTTACTCAACTAAACTCAAATAAAATGTGTCCATTGGAATGATGCTTGAATGATATAGAAATAAATCCCTCATGTCTCCTGAAGGTGTTTGACACGTCTGTGGGCGATATGTGGCCTGTAGTATCGGTGTCTATTCTTCCCGGGGCCTGCTCTGTCGCACCAGTAAGCTCCCCAGCAGAGCCCCCGCTACAGCGCCGATGGTTGTCCCCGCGGCCCCCCTTACTGGGGCCCTGACGGCCCCGAGCGCGGCCCCGAGCGCGGCGCCCAATGCAGCCGCGCCGGCCGTCCACAGTGGCTCCGCCCAGGCTTTGACCTTGACCCGCGGTCCCAGCGCGTCCATAACGTGCGTGTCACCGCCCTGCTCGTCGCGTGGCCGCCAGACCCCTGGCTGCACCGGAACCAATCGCCTCAGCTCCGCCTCTGCAGATTGGTGAAGAAAGCGTGGGTTAGTCCACTTTAGGAACAAGAGGGAAACATGGGTTAGTCCACTTTAGGAACAGAGAGGGAAACATTGCCACCTGATGGGTTTGTTTCTACTTACGTGGTTGTGTGGCGTCTGCGTGGCTGTCCACAGGTCTTTGCTGCCCAAGAAGCTGGGCCTCTTTCCATGGGTTGAACCTGCCTGTTCCTCTACGACAGTGGTTACTTGGTTTGTGGTTTGCCTCAGTTGGTGCCGTTTCCCCTTTGTTTGTTTGCTGAGAGTATCTTTTCAGTTCTTCTATGGTGGCATGCAACACTTTCTCTTCGACTCCAAAACTTTTCCTCTTCAACTCAACTTTTTTTCGAAGTTCCTGGGCTTCCAGTTCGTGGTATGTTCTCATTTGTTTACATTTTTTCTTGAGGGCTGAAGTCTCTTTCTTTCTCTTCGCCAACATGTAGTCCTTCATGTCACATCTATGCGTCAAGTCTTTTATCACTTTTTCACTCTTGGACAATTTCCTATTCACCTGTGTCACTGTTCTGTGTTTTTCCAACACAATCTCTCTTAGCCGGTCATTCTCCAATGTAACCTCCACTAAGCGTCTATGCATGTCTTGCTCATGGTCGCCAGTTCTCCCCTTATCTGTTGTCTGTGTCTCTTGATCACTACCTCCATCCCTTTGTCTTAGTGTAGACAATGCCATCATGGCTTCTACTATTCTCTCCTTCTCTGCGATTATGCGTTTGAACTGATTGTTTTCCTCCTCAGCTCTCTTCAACACCTCTCCTATCTCTTCAGACCTTTGTACCAGCTTCTCATGGCTTTCCCCAAGTTCACACAATCTACCTAGAAGATGCCCAGAATTGTTTGCCACCTCTGTCTCCTCGATCTTCTCCAGCAGGTCAATAACCTGAGTGCCCACTCTGTTTGAGTTATCAAAGAGTTGGTAGCGGTTGCCACATTTGTCCACCAACCGTTGAAGAGCGGGCCATGTCTCAATGTGCTGCTCAACGGTCGTGAGTCCGAGCTTGTCTCCCCAGGTGAGCAGCACGATAGCTCGGCTCCAAGCCTGATGTCCGAACAGGCTCAGGTGTTCCTCTGTTCTCAGAAGGTCTGTTTTGGTGAATGTCTCGTCACTACGTACGGTTATCAGGAACGCGTGGGGCAAGGGAGTGCAGAGGGACGCACTATGGGCGATTTCCCGTCGCACCTCCTCCGGAGTGTCATTGGAGGAGTACCTCCCGTGCCACCCGGGGGTGTCGATCACGGTAACGCGTCTGCGGTGAATGTGAGCCTGTCCCATGGCACATCGAGACACCGGGTGTCCGGTGGGGAAGACTGCTCCTCCCAGGATGGTGTTTCCCGATGAGCTTTTTCCAACCTGCTGTGTTCCCAACATCAGGATTTTCAAAACAGAACCGGCATGGTCTGGTCCTAAATTGGCCAGTGTTTTTGTAGAGAATACAATATGAGGATTAGTTTCAGGCTTACATTTATGTTTTAGCATAACGTAAGACGACTCTCTAACATTATGGCCTATGACCATCTTTTTAATAGTGCAACACATCATTAGCCTCGCTCCATGATTTTCTTTTCCACCGCTTTGCACATCAGTCCGGGATGCCAATCAGCATCCAGGTGGTTCAGTTGGTATAGACGGCAAATGAGTGCATGCAAAATCGTCGCGTTTAGATGGCCAAGTCACCTGCTAATGACTTTTATGTTATGGAGTTTCCAGACTGATGTGCAAGAGTCAAACAGATTGTGGAGCTTGAAAATTCGGATGGTCTTACCAGGCCACAACATAAACGTATGTTGATCATTTCAAATTGTGTTGTGTTTTTCCCAGTGTCTGAAGTGAGATAAAAGGGCTCGACTAATTTTTAAGTCTAAAGTGTCATTTATCCATAATTCCCCTTTTGAGGAAAAAGTGTAAAACAAGCCACTCAGATTTGACCCCAGGTGTGACATAATTTATGGATTGTACCCAGTTGTGTCCTATCCGCAGATCTACCCCCCCCCCCGCACTTCCTGTCCGATAGCCAATCAAGTTAGGGCATGTTAAAAAGTGCAACTGAAATAGAACATTGCACTCAAAGGGAGAAGTCTGTCCAAAATGACAGACTTTTTAAATTGGATTGATATGGGGCCTTTAAAGCCACTTGCCTTCTTTATTTGATTGGTGGATGTAACGATAGATTAAAAAGGTTTTAATACACTCCCTGTTCGCTGCTTACCTAACGAAGATCTGAGTGCGTTTCTGGTCTTCTGCATCGCAGCCTGTCTGAGAGTCGCCCTCTGTTCTCTCTCTCTTCGAGTCCTCTCAGTTTTTCTTGAGAGCTTCTCGTCGTTGGCCACAAACCCGTTTCCTCCAGCTTTTGTGTTTCTCGCCACCATGCTGTCGATTTTCTCCAAAAGCGCTGTGACCTGCCTGTCGTCGTCTACCCCCCAAGTGCTGGTGTCTAAGAGATGGTACCTGTGCCCACACTTCTCCAGAACTGCCTTGAGAAACCCGTGTCTCGCAATGAACGCCTCAATTGACAACCCTCTCAGTCTTTCATGTCCGGTGAATACTACTATGATACTTCTCCATAAGGTGTTATTCAGCAGCTCAAGGGGGCCCTCTAGTGTCCATTCCCTGCCTCTGTGAGAGCTGACGGGGACGACCATGAGGAAGGCGTGGGGTCCGGGCCCGCACATCGCCATGCAGTCTGCCATGTTGGCGTCCACCAGGAGCGGGTCTTGGACGCAGTACTGGAGCCATCTTTGGGGCGTGTTCACCACGGCGACCCTGCGGCCGTCACGGTGGACTCCCCGTCTTCTCACGCACATCTCTACCTCCCTCCTGGCGTTAAACAACTGTTGTCCTAGGATCGTGTTTCCCGCCAAACTCTTCTCCAGCCAATCACGCCCCAGAAGAACAATCCTCAGCTCCCGAGGACCACGCCCTCCGCCTGGCGGGGAATTTAAAAAAAATGAAGGGGCCCACAGTATGTGGCTATGTTGATCTTTTGTGGTCAAAGGTCATAGTGACAAAGATACTTACATTATACATTATTTTAATTTTACACATGTTTATTATAATTGTATGATAGACCCCCCCCCCCCCCAAAAAAAAACCAAACGTTTGGCTGTAAGGGGGGGGGGGGGAGTAGGAACAGGCACATGAGTTACAAACAAAAATGCTTTGCCACGCTGGTTTCACCCAGGGAGATTTTAAACACAAAGGAATGCGTCTTTAGTATTCTTAGATGCAAAATCAGAACAGTTTCCCTGCTGTGACTGATACATTAATATGGAGACTTGTTCAGTTGTGTGTGATAAAACTGTCCCTACTTTTTTTTTTTAAGTTAACTACTAAACTACTACTCAACTACTAAAAATCCATGTAACTGTCAATGTTTAGTTTAAACTGTGTAGGCTAATTTACATACCGTTATTTCCCCGTGTTCTGGAAGCCATTCTGCCACTGGTTAAAGTCTTTGTATTCAGTACATTTAGCACTAAACCAATATCCGTTCTAGTCTAGAGAAGAGCTCCATGGACATTAAGAGGCTAAACAGCTTTTGATTGTAAAAGTGAACCTTGGATTTAATGTGGCCGGTTTATCAGATCAAAGTCCAGTTCCCTCAACCAGTCATGGGACAGGGATTAAGAATGTGATGGCATTAACTCAAGAGTAAAGCAATGGCATGCTTTTTTCATTGCATACTATTGTGTGTGCTCGTATAGAAAAAAAACAGTAAGTTTAAGCTTCTGAAGAAAGCCACTTTATTCAGATTCAGAATTAATGCAACAATTGTCCTATTGCCAGTCTGTAAAATAGTCCCTGGGTGTTTCTCAAAGTCAAGGAGTTTCCCTGGTAGGACGGGTATTTCCAAGTCGGGTCCTTCAATGGCTAGACTAGACTCCTTCCTAGTGTTCAGAGAACACGTAATGGAACAGTCTATGGAGTGTGCAGGTGCCTTTTGTACGTGCGCATAGGATTGTGGGTACTTCAGGAACTCTCAGGATACACACATGCATCCTTGAAAATTCTGATTGAAGGACTCAGTCCTTGGTAGCATTCAAAAGATGCTAGACATCGGAACAGTCTTTCAGCAGGATTTCGATGACATGGCATCCTTGAAATGGCAGCTGTTAGGTATCCTTCCTTGACTTTGAGAAACACCACCTGAGTCAGAAATAACTGTCTAGTGCCACAATGCACATCATGCAAAAAGTAACGGTGCTACAGTTTCATACTGTAAGAAACATGATTAATTACAAAGTCATTTGTTGAAAATTGATTAATCTGACCTACTTTTCATTTTAAACAATATGGGTGTTGCTGATATTTACAGCTCAAACTTAAATGTGAAATTGTAGTGGTGGGGTGGTCATAGTTCATTTGGTTGTAGCCTTGATGCATGGCTGTCATTCAAAAGATCTACAGCAACGGAACAGCGCCGTACATTTGTCATTTCTAAAAGTGTATGAGACATTCATTTACATTATATACATATTTTCACTTTTGTATACAGTTTGTGTAGACTGTGGCGCACTCAAAATGATGCCTCTTAATCCCAGCATGGTGACGTGTTGAATGCATGTCCTTAGTGAGAAATGATGATGGCATATGAGACTTCAGCCTTCCGATATGTGGATTGAATTAAGCCTACGATGTTTACTGGCTCAACAAATAGTGCTCACTATATACAAAATGAATCGAAAGAAAATAGATTTGCAATTAGATTCTTTAATATGAAGTATTTAAAGAAAACAGATACAAGACAATGGCGAGAAATGCTGACTCCAGTGGTCCTAAGTGAATTACCGTTTGAACTGACTATGACCAGAGGGGAAGTCTTACTGTGACTTGATGTATTCAAACATTAAATGTCTCTGCTGTAGGAAAACACTTACTGCCTACCTGCAGAATGGGTGGCACTAAAACCTCTACCATCCGGTCAATATGGGGACAATTATTCTCTCCAAACAAACCTGTAGGTTACCAGGAAATGTGTTCCTAAAATATGAAGTGTATATTGAAATCCTGACATTCAACTACATTGGCAATGTGTTAAAGGGGAGGGGTATTGCAACAAAAGTGAACAGGAACAGGGTTTGAAAGCTTTAGCAAACGTGACAATGCACACACTAACAAATGTTCCAATGCTAATTCCCCGCTTCCCACTGTGCCCCAGCCATCTTACAGAACAACGATTCATCAGCACTGCTCTGAAAGAAAACCACCATGTGTGGTAAAGTAACTACTCAAATGTGATGAGATGAAACAAGTCTAGGGGTGAGGGGTGTTAATGGGGCGGCAGATGAGCAGTCCCTCGCCTAAGCACGCCTGAATTAAGGCAAAGGTTAAACATTATGACTGTTACCATCTAGATCATCTAACAGTTGCAAGGCTACATGGCGGGGTGACACGTTAGGTGCGTCACCGGCCACATCGACCGGGACAGGAGTTACACACGTACTGCATTTTAACTGCGAGGACGGAGCCCCTTTGACCTATTGTTTTCAGTGTACGGTGACTGCTGGGCGAAAACAAGCAAACCGAGGGGAGCTGTTGGCTCAGCTTTAAGATGCGGTTGTGCGGGGGGAACTGAAACGTGAGGCTGGAAAAAGATACGCGGGGTTGTAACCGTAAGATGTGTCTCTGCGTTGAGGCCGACTAGCAGAGCCCCCACTGCAGTTTGCCTTTTATCCCCCCCCCCCCAAAGAAAAGATCCCACGAGTGCCCGCCTGACCAGGCCCGAGAAGCACCAATTCGATAGAACCTTTGAGCTCCACAGGGTTCTCTGGGTTAGAGGTGGCATAAGAGGGATCGATGGTATGCTTAAACGTAAATACCCAAAAGGTTTCTATTAAAAACAAAAGGGAGCCCCAGTTGTCAGAACGGCAGGGGGAGGTGTTAGTTAGTCACTGAGTTAGGGTGATGGTGTGCTGGGATTGGCTGTCAGGACCAGAGGCCCTGCGGGGAGAGAGGGGGGTGGAGGGGGTGGGGAAGTAAGATGCATGGATGTAGAGCACTGTACCACTCCTACTCTGGGGAGCTAGGCCTACAGCCCCCTCCCTCTCGTCTAGTCTCCGTGGGAACATCGGTAACATCCTCTCTACATTTGGTCAGGTGCAGCCCCCTCCTCCGCGTGGGGCGGGGCGACCGAACCCGCTCAGAGACGGGGGGGGGCGGGGGCGGGGCTAGTTTTGCTTCTTGGCCTCCTGGTCGCCGTAGCTGGAGCCGGTCTTCTTCACCTCCGTGACACCGATGAGGCGGCGGATCGCTACGGAGGCTGGTGAGGGACACACAGAGACAGTGAAGTCAGGCACAGGGTGACGGAGCTGCCTGCGGCCTGCCTGCCTGCGGCCCACCTACCTACGATGAGGAAGAGGAGGAAGCAGATGATGAGGAGGGGCGAGCCGCTGACAGCCACCCCGCAGGCGAAGTTGATGAGGGGCGACAGCAGCAGCGTGGCCCAGAACAGGAAGTTGAGCAGCGTCCAGGGGCGTCGGCGCGGGATGACGACCGGCCCGGGGAAGATGCCCTCCTTGTGGTAGTGCTCCTGCAGCGCGTCCTGGAGCCCCAACGCACAAGGAGCACCGGTTAGACGACACCACGTCATCCCCCCCCCCCCAGAGCCTGGCTTCTCCACACTCGCTCCCCGTCCATCTCAGAAGGGGTTTTAAGAGCTAACGTGTGGAGGCACGTCGGGGACCAGCTACGTTACGTCACAAAGTGATTGATTCCGTACGAGCTACCACACAGCCGTGGCTCCTCAGGGGGAACCGGGGCTGCACGATGTGCGCATACGCCAATAGTGGCATCGCAGGACGTGCCATGTTAAGACCAACTGTATAGCGTTAACTCTTC
>JAODLI010000873.1:0-11681 GCA_027575585.1 Percopsis omiscomaycus | reverse complement strand
GGGGGGGGGGGGGGCTTCTGATACACGCCTAAGTGCCAGTGAGTGGACTGGCATCTATTATTTATCTCCCCCATCCACCATTAAGCCTGTAATGAGCTGGTTTAATTCACTGGGCAAACAGTCTTACAGCAGTCATGTATCAATAAATGTTAATTATCCCGGCTCCCGGTCGCGTCTCGCATTGCCCCCCCCCTGCCTCCGCCCTGCCCTGATTGCTCCAGCATGGAATCCAATATGGTGGACGTCGATGCGCAATCAAACGAGAGATGTGGCGCGCAGCGTTTCGACAACTAGGGGGTTCGGTTTAGCATTATCTAGCGAGTTGCAATCTAGCGAGGGCAATTGTGGTTTATTTGAATTGTCTATCAACACATCTATGGCTCTACGGACAGATCTGTGTCCATTTTTACATGTGTAATTGCATTGAGTCATTGAGTCATTTGGGACCCAGTGCAATAAGATATATCAGCAATATTGTGTTAGAATATAATGATGAAAACATAGTAATGGTTAGTCACGTTACTTAACTTAAAGTATTATAGTACCTCTGTAGCGACTGCTAAACATTTGGATCAGTGTTTCAGAAATACGGCTGATCTCAATGAACTTTATCCCCCATTTACTCCCAATTTAGATGTGAGCTATGTTTCAAATTGACCAGTACCAGTGCCAAGTATCAAGTTAAATCAAATTCAGTGGTCTAGTGGTTGGACTCCTGGACTCCAAGCTGGAAGGTTGTCAGTTCGAGCCCCAGAGGTGGCCTACCTGTAAGCATCCTTGAGCAAGATGCCTAACCCCTACCTGCTCCATGTAATAATGTCTGCTGAATGACCCAATTGTAAATCAATTAAAAGCAAGGCGTAGAATGTCTAGTTAGTCTCTAGAGAGTATACATATGCATACTAGCTAAGGAGAATCGGCCTGTAGTAACAACAATATATCTCAGGTGGAATAAACTATGTCAAGTCCAACAGATACTGTGCTTGCATGTGAATCTGAGTCGCACGCACATACACACTACGATGTTTGGACTTAGCGACACACTTCAGAAGGAATATTATTAATAAAAGGTAAGCAAGTTCTATCACCAGTGAGTCAGATGCACACTCTATGATCTCTCTCGCTCTCTCTCCTTCGCCTCTCTCCCTCTCTTCTTCCCTCTCTTCTTCCCTCTCTCTCCTCTTCTCTCTCTATCTCTCTCTTTCTCTATCCCTCTCTCGCTCACTCCCTCTCCGTCTCCCTCTCTCTCTCTCGCTCTCTCTCTCCTATCATCTCCTATGAAGATCTTGAAGACATGACTGGGGAGACCACTGATGGGGCAGCGAGGCAAATGTCAGGAAGACACCTGGAAGAAAGTATGACGATGACATATGCACTGAATTAGCAAGTATTAAGAGGTGCACGGTTTGGTGAATATTAACATGCTTATTACTTATTAACCGCTGCGTGGAGCAGGTCGGAGCCTTTGGAGGAAGTATAAACAGCCATTGCAGCAGTATTGGAAAAATGCATCGGAGAAGTGTAAGCATATTTTATTGAAGACGAAACATTTTTAATGTGGAATACTCTATTTAAAAGGATCCTTGAAAATCTTGAAATCATTTTAATCCCCTTTAAAAACATCTTGTGAGACTCTTTGATAAGAAGCAGCCCATAAAAGCTACATGTCAGATGGACTAGCTTGTCAAAACGGACAGTGCTGCCGCATCCAACGTGCCCGCTCGTGCATGTGTGTGTGTGCGTGTGTGTGTGCGTGTGTGTGTGTAGTGTGTGTGTGTGCGTGTGTGTGTGCGTGTGTGTGTGTGTGTGTGCGTGTGTGTGTGCGTGCGTGTGTGTGTGTGTGCGTGTGTGTATGCGTGTGTGTGTGCGTGTGTGTGTGTTGCTGACAGGGGGAAGCAGACAGAGGGCACAGAGTCCGTGCCCCGCCCTCAGGCCCTCGTAATTATCTGCCAATTTTCCCGCCGTCACTTGCCTTTATCATCCCTCTCAGATCTGTCCTGCGGGTCGACCCGCGGCACCGCCGCCTCGCCACACGTGCAAGATGAAATGGAGAAGGCCTCTCATTGACCTCTGCCTGCCAGCTCACCCCCCCCACCACACCCCCCGCCACCCCACCTAGTTTGTTTCCTGGTAACAGGAGACAGTGAGAGATAAGAGTAATTATCAATCAGCCATCTCAGCAGCTATTTATATAGCGCGGCCACTAAGAGACAGGCATTGCCGTGGCGATAGCCACGGCCAGATAAGACCTGGTTCACTTCTGTGATGTCTTCTGTTTAATGTTAGAAAACATTGGGTGGATGGTAAAAACCAAACAGGTTATGAGGGAAAAGGAAAAACATAGCTCATCATTTTGTCTGGGAACCTGCAAATGTGAAGTTATTGTTTTTGAGGTTTATTTTTCTTTAACAATGACCTTTAGCAGCCAGATCTTGGCCTCGAAGTCACACTGCTTCCACCTCTGCACTTCCTGACCAAGGAATAACCATCCACGTGTGATGTGGCACGGGTACTGCACGGGTACAGGTGTTGCTGGGCTGGGCTCAGTGTTCAAGTCACACACGTGAAACTGATGACAATGGGCTTTTCGGGGCCCTGTCTTCGCTGATTAAAAAGCGAATGCACTTGAGCCCATCTGAGCGCCTGTGGGGCGTGTTGGTCTTAAAATGAGGCGTGGTCATGCACAAATATGCGAAAGATTAAAAAAATATGCGAAAGGTTATTATTGTGTACAAGATGTTGACGACGTAGATGTTCAGCAGATCTCTTCCTCTGGCAAATGTGCCATTATAATAGCAATCCTCCGAGGTGCTCTTAAAGGGAATGGGAGATGACACTCTGATTGGTTTATTGCGTGTCACGCCCGAAACACACCCAGGAATAATTGAGAGAGATGTGGAACCCTCCTGAACCCTGCGCCTGGCACTGCGACCATTTTTTCCGCCGTTAAACTAGCAAAAGTGGATGTGGACACGCCCTAAATGCACTTGCGCCGTGCGCTTTAGACTCTTAGATCGTTAAAATAGGGCCCTGGATTTCCGAGGTCACAATGTCACAACGTTTCTGTCGGCCACGTCAGCCGAGGGGAGCAAAAAGATGACTAGAAAAATGATAACATGGAAAACATGACTGAGAAAATATCTGAGATCTTAATAATAATAGCATAATTCTAGTGTAGTAAGCTGTTTCTGTTTTGAAACGCGTGTCATCTTGGTAAAAGCACATTGTTGTGCAAATAAAATGCCAAAATGTCTTTTCTTCAGAAAACGATTGATTCCTGTTTCCGTGGACTAACTGTGTTTATCCAAATGTCAAAGTATCTATCGCACATAACAATTCAATATTTCCACTTTATTCATGTCATTTTCAGGTCCTGAAGGCAATTCCCTCTCTGAGACCATATTATCAGTGTCTATATTTAGTCACGTACAGTAAACCTTCTCGTCTCTTTATTTTCCCACCTTGCTAAGCGACCCACTGGGCTGGAAGCTAACATTTCAGACGCTTGAGAAAGGACCCATTGGAAGGGGCTATTAAAAGCTGGTGGCCTTTTGGGGCAAAATGGGTATGGTGACATTGATTGTGGGAGCAATGATTCAAGGCAGCGGGGGACTTGACAAGCTGATTACCATAGGTGGGTGTAATCAATGCAGGAAGCGGTATTACAGCCCAGGTTACATTCAGTTCCACCTACCACATGTCAAGCTACAATGTCAGCGTGGTCCCAAGGGCAAAACGAAATTACAATACAAATTTTCCTGTGTGTTATATCATTATGTTCCTCAGCGTCTTCACAAAGGCGCTGCAAATGATTGGTTTAAAGGACTGTGCTGCAGCTGTGAGGTTAGCTACAGAAGACATGGTCGAGTTACTGCAATTACTGCTGGACATTTCTTTAATAAATCCCTGCTAACTCTGTAGCTGTTGCTGCCGCAGGTGTATCAGTTAGTGACACCTGCCACACCAGAATATGGAAATGACAGCTTGTTTTGAACATTCCTCTTTCCACAAGTAACAACATTAGTCCAATTTATAAACTGGACTTTTTATTATCTGTCTGCTAGACTAAAATGCTGCTGGAAAAGGGGGAACAACGTTTCTGCAGATCCTACAAACAGCACAAAGTGACTATTCGGGCCATCCTGAAATTTATTTGTACTTTAGCTCAGTGATATGAAACACAAACACACTAAGGACACAGTCAAATAAGATATATTTCAACAAATTCTAAATCCGTAATTTACTATTAGTAGATTGTACACAATGCTCCTTTAAGCTAATGTAGGCCCCATCTTTGACACGGTGCTTTAACCTCGTTCTAGCTCCTGTCATGTCTCCTGTTCAGCTACGATGCTGAGCTGTCCCTCAAAATAATCGCCATCTGTTTCTGCATCTGCAACCCGTGTTCCCCATAGAAAATGTGTCGAACATTATCACATCTATATTTAGTCAAGTTAATAGCAACTGGTGTTGACACCAGCTCCTCTCATTACAGTGTTATCGCATAATGCGACCTCTGAATTAATTAGATGCCGCAAGTCAATTACCTTCCAGAAGCGTTCCCCCTGTGCCTCCAAACCTCCGAGCTCCGAAGTTAGCGTCGGCCCAGTTGAACAGGTAGCATCAGATCTGACACCTTGAGGGTTATTCTTGAGTTGAGTTTTAATGTTCACGGGACTTGGGGATTAGGGGACAGGTGTGGGCAATTTATTCATCTCCCGTCTCCCCCAGAAAAGGAGCATTGTGTGAATAAAGCCATGCGGGGCACAGATAAACTGCTCAAATCTGTGTGGACAGTAGTTACTTTGCTACAGTGACCATTACCAGATGAGACCTATAGCTCCCAGAGTAACTCAGTAATAACACAAAAAAGTAATATTAATAATATAAATATAATAATATAGTAATATAAAACAGTTATAATGGCTACATACTGTACCTACAGCAAGGAGTCTTGTTTGCACCAAACCAGGCTTATCAACGCCCTTCGGATTAACACAACTCACAGAGTCATGGCCGTGCCCACTCTACTGGATGGGAGATTGCCCTCTATATTGGTATGCACACGGAGGAAGGTGCTTCTGCAGGCTTGCATATCGTTGTGGTGCTTCTGCCGCACTCGACTCTCAGTCAGGGGAATTCCATCGCAGGTGTCCAGCTGTGTCCTTAGGCGCTCGTATTAGAGAGCGTGCACTCCAATTACTCCGACGCTCCGCCACTGATAGAAAATTCAAGGGAGAGCGCGACGTCTTTTCAAGATCCTTCTTTCATCACACACTCTTTGCTGCACGCGCACCCCCCGCTATATAGGAAAATAAAGGGGGATTTTCAAATGGCGTCCAGTGAGAGAGGCCCTCCTTTATAAATAAATATGTGTCAAGGACGCATTTCCTTTCGAGGTTAACTTTTTCCCACTTTGTTTTTCCCACCACAGTATATTGACCTGATCTAAACTAACAGCTAGTTTAGATGATGAACAGCTAACACCATTGAACAATGTAAGTATATTCTATAAAACTACATAGAAAAAATAGGTTCTCAAAAGTTCGTCACCCCCAAAATTCTTCCACTGACCCGTTGGAGGGTTATGACCCAGTGCAGTCATGGATTTCCCTTCGCTGCATAGGAACACGCCCCTACTGCCATGGGCTGGATGAGAAATGGAGCCGGTGAATCCACAACAGCATAAAACAACTATTTATATCACCACTGGTTTCATGGCTTCAAGGATTTATTTATCATTCTTTTTTACCCGTCTTTCCGCTGTTAAAAGCCAGACAATGCAAAATAAAATACACTTGAATTATTTTAGGTCAGATCTATTTTCGACAGGTGAATAGATAGAGGCCAATATGAATGACTTCATTATATTATGTGTTTTGGACATGGTGTATTGCTAGGTAACTATCATTAAACTATAATATAGTATAAATAAGCTGACTGTGCTCACTATGAAAAAAATGTCCCTAAGATATTATCACCACTATACAGTATAGGATAGTCCTGTCTACACATTTATAAAATACCTCAGCCACAATAAACCTATGAGAAAGATATTTCTTTATAGGTTTATGTTGTTTTTTTATTGTGGATTGTATGGACTTTTTGTATAAATTCACTATTATGGTCTAAAGTCACTTTATTACTGTGCAAACAGTGTGTGAATTACGTTGCCTTCTCCCGTTCTTCCATATTATTAACATTGGGGTTTAGGGCGAAACGGGAGGTATGTAGCCCATACAGGGGAAGAGGACTGCCCTATTAGTTTTTTGGCACCCCGCACGCCGGCTACGAGTTTGGAAGGTGGCTGAGTTGTTTGCTGTGGATTGGGTCAGCAAGACCGCAAGGTTTAAATACTTGAGTGTGAGCGCCACATACTTCCTATACCTTCTGAAATACTTATAATTTCTCCATGAAATCTTTTGAATTTTCCCCCTTTAGGGTCATGACCTTGTGTGTGAAACCTGCACACACTGATGTGTTGTGGAATGTGTGTATTTTGTGGACACCCATGATGTCTGCGGGTCAACTTGACCCGCATGCTTTTCTCTATGAAAATATGTAACTTCACACAAAATTATCATGCGTCTTTGATGTGGATTGTTCTGAATGGTTTTATTTTGTTTACTAGTTCTAATTGTCTAATTAACTAATTATAATTGTTATAAAAAGGAGCTGTTCCTCACTTCTTCTCAGTGCTGAAGTAGATTTTTCCAATGAGAGAAGCACAAAAATGAGCTCCAACAAACTGACAGTGAAATCGAGGAAGAGGTTTCAGAAACAGAGGATGTTACAGAGCTGGAGGACAATGTAATGGAAGATCCAGATGTTACATTTTCTAATGCTAATACATTCTGGACGTAGTTACACAGTCAATCTGACCCATAACATAATGGATGTCATTATTTTTTAGCATATTGTGGGGGGGTTAAGAGTCTTAGACTGCCTCCAGGTGTCTTTCCTATTTTGCTTCCCGTAAGTTAATTATTTTGCCTCCAATGAATGCTCTGAATATTTTGTCCTTTTTTTAATTTTGTGTTTAGTTACCTTGCTTATTATTTGATCTGGGCAATGTGGAACATCTTTTGCATGGTTGGCTCATAGCACTTAAGCCTGGAAGTGGCGCCCTGTTATTTACTTTGTTTTTTACTTTACTTTTTTATTTGTGTGGTGTGCCTAAAACTACTGGATTTGCAGTGTACATGGTGAGCTTGATAAGGAGTGCTGTGTCGCGTTTGTCATTTCCTTTCCCTTTCCATGTGGTTGTTTATTTCTGTCTCTGGGTTAGGACCTTAAGGCCCGACCACCTAGCAGTTACTTTGTTAGTCTGTCTGCCTTTACATTGTCAGGTCATGCTGTCAGCCTTGCATACTTGTTATATTATACTCTCTGTCTTGACCAATTAAATCAATAATATATCATTTTCTATAACATCCACCTTTGTCTGGGTCATTAAGACTTCTGTTGCAGGGAGCCTAGCCACCATACGAGGGCCCCTCTTCAATTTAACGTGAGGGTGGCATAGTTTAACATTGTGGCAATATAGTCACCTTGTCACAAGTGAATAAAACAAAGCACATCTTTGGAAACTGTGGTGCGGCTGTAAGACTGAAATACATGTGTATACTGTCCATAAAAAGACACACAAGATTCTTTTTTGAGTGTGTGAAAATGTTCCACAGTTACAATTAGGTCATTTAGCAGATGCTTTTATCCGAAGTAACTTACAATTACATGGTGCTATTAAATGGAGCAGGTAGGGGTTAGGCAAGGATACTTACAGGTAGGCCAACTCTGGGGCCTGAATCCATGACCTTCTGGCTGTGAGACATCTAGACCACTAGACTATCTCCCCCCACCGTTGAGCTGAGCTAACATGTAGCTCAGCAGTAAGGTAGGCTACTTTACTGCTGTGATTACTCCTCATACCGGTCTTAATCTGATGTATTGTGGTGTACAGTAAGATTCATACCTAATGTCCTCCTCACACTACTGGGTGCCATCTAAATGGCTCCATTGTAAGAGCATTTCATCTTAATTCTGGAATAGATATCAAAACGGGACAGGAAAAAAAGGCAAGTTGAAGAAAAAATGGCACAGGAAGAGACAGGAATTTGAATAAGCGTGGAGGGAGAAGGCATAGGTTAATGATGGGATAAATCGTCTGGCTCACAGATTGAGGCTGTGACTTGTCACTCCTTCAGTGCCGTTAGTCATTCGCCCTCAATAAATACAGATTTAGGGCACTAGTTCTGAACTTGCTGCTCAGAAAACCAAATGAGAAAAGTGTCTTTTCATGACTTCTTTTACACCAGGTTACATTAGAATCGAACAGTATTTGAACTTATTAAACCAAAAACAAACATAAAGAAACATTTTCTGTAGCTGAGATTAAATGTACACATTTGGCAACCTGCAACTCTTTCTCTCTATATAAATATATCATGTCTTTTTTTCTTTATGATTCACAGGCAAATACTACTGAGGTCAACGCTCGCTTTGCCAATTAATTTTTCATAGCCAACGATTCACAGGTAGCGAATTTCACAGCTCATCATTGCAAAGATTCTGTTTCAAGTGGTGGTAAGGTGGAAATGCTATCGCCCTGGGGTGATGTGATCCCCTCTGGGGCAAACCAAAGTTAATGACAATAATATGATGCAGCTGTTTTCTCGAGGCCTTTGGGTCAGTTTGTCTATTCCTCAAGGCACTGTATTAGTGAACGCTTTGTCGAGACAAACCCGCCCACTAGCTTAGCACCCTTGTGTGTACGCAATTCATCGATCAATCTTTACACCACCATGACCTGAGAGCAGAAGGAAGACAACACTGGAAATGGAGAGTCTGGTGTGGGGCCTACTGCTCGATGAGTAGAAAGCCCACAACCGGACTACCTTCCTGGGTATGTGTCGACAATGCAGGTAAGATGATTTAAACTATCCATCATCAAACACACACACACACACACACACACACGCACAAACAAACAGACATCCCAGTAGCACAGGCTTCACTGAGATGACACGTGGTAATGGAAACAAGCCGGTGATACCCCGAGCTAATTAGCCCCAGGTCATCTCGTGCCCCATCAAAACGAACGCGTAGCTAGCTGTGACACAGACGCATTACGGCTGAAATGTTAGCACCCATAAAGAGCTTAATGGAGGTGTTACCGCCACCTAACTTGACCTGCAAAACCAATTATCAACCAGATTTATACTCAATTTACATTCGTTAAAGGATCCACATTGTTTAGCACATCAATGGCATATGCAAATACAAACAGGTGTAATTTACACTTTTGTAAAATGTAAATCGTTGTGAGTTTGTACAGGAGCCCACTTAGGGTGAATGAAAATGTAAGGCGATGAATGGTTATCAAACACAAAACTGGCAAAGACTTTTAACTGCCCAGGCGAGTGATAAGATGTGGTTCTGGAACAGTGTTTGGGCTGTCGTGCCTGTAAGACAATCCCCCCAGTCACGCGCTGATATTCACAGTTTCCATGGCAACACGTCTTTGATTTTCATGGTCAAATATTACTTTTTGTCCGTCTGTAAATAAAATACACGATTAATCTTTTACCCGCTCTGAATTGTAAACGGGTAAATGTCCATAAATCCTCTTTTTCACCGTATAGAAAAAAGAAGGTCTTCTCACCATCTTAAAGGCACACTCATCGATTTTAATCTGGAATAACCCTTGTGGTTGAAACCAGCATTACAAAAACATTGTTTGTGCTTGAAACCCAGCACCGCGCATGCCCAACCCACTCCTGAACGGTGAGCGGCTCGCATTGCTCTCTACTCCTCCCCCCTACAGCTCTCTCTTGGTCTTACTGTACATCTTGTCTACCCCTCACCCTACAGCCACACGTGCCTTTCCATGCGCAGTTGCGTTTCAAAACATAAACGGAGAGCTGGGGGTGCCACAATCGAGGAGCGTACCTTTAGCATGCGTAAAGGAAAACAGTCCTTTGCCGTGATACCATAATGGCCTCACCATCCAGGCAAAGTAAGTGGTCATACTTAGCTTTAATTATAGTTAGTGTGTGTCCTTCGGACAAGAACAGCACAGCTTGCAGAGGGCCTAAAGTGGCCTGATGCTGTTTAGCCACAGGAGGCTCAAATAGCTGCTCTTAGGCTTAGCTTTAAGATTGTTTCCCTTTAATTTCAGCCAATTAAGGTCTTATATAATGTGTGCAGCATTTTACATCACAACTTGGAGAGTAGACACTCTCCAATTCCCAGGAGAAGCAAAGCTGACAGCCGGAAGCAAGCCTACACTGTGATGTTATGTAGTTGGCACACATACGGTATACTGTAGGTCTACTGTAGGTCTACTGTAGGTCTACTGTTACTGTCTTTTTACTGTAACTTCTGTAAATTGCTTAGTCACTATGAATTTCAGTTGAGGTTTTCCTTTCCATTCTTACACCGACTATAACTGTACTTCATTCAGGTTAGACAAACTATATTTACTGTACGTTTACCATCAGTGTACTACTGATAGCATGTTATCGGTGTACTGTACTAGCCTATAATTTGTAGGGGGATTATTATTCAATTGTATTGAGACTCAATACAGGAGTTAAGGATGACGTCGCTGTTTACACTAAATCACCAGGAGTCCTGGTTGGTTCACCTCTAAAAAACATCTAATGTTTGATGTTTTCAGCATTTAGCGATACAAACCCAGAGCTAACAATTCCCTCATCGATCAGCTATGTTAAAATCACTATATTTAGTTGTGTTTTTTAAACCAATTTGTGTGTTTTTATTTAAAAGTGGTGAATTCAATAGAATAGAACAGAAGTGAATAGAAAGCCTGTTCTTTTCCAAGCTTCTATTTTCACTTCATGAATGTCAATGAGGGAATAGTAGGGGGTTATTTATATAGTGGAGGAGTGCATGTCGGCTCTGTCTGGGAGCCTTATAATGGCCCCCCTGTTTCTCTTCATGTGGAGATGGAGAGATGTTTATGCTTACAGCTATGAGCCTATAGCATCACACCCACACTCCAGATACAGACAGAGGTAGAAAAGTGAAGGAGAGAGAGAGAGAGAGAGAGAGAGAGAGAGAGAGAGAGAGAGAGAGAGAGAGAGAGAGAGAGAGAGAGAATTGCAGGGAGGGCCTTAGTAGAGGCTTAGATGTACACATAAACACACAGACACACACACACACACACTCCAACAGACGCCACAGTGCTAGTGCTAATGCAGGCCACGGTGCCAGGGCCGTGGCCTGCTTGTGACGCTAGCTAGCTAGCATGCTGGAGTGATCCCTGGATGCCACAGATAATCACCATAATGAATGTGAGGTCCTGGATAGACAGACACACGGCTGGGAAAATGAGCCCAGAGCAAAAGACCATATACTGTAACAACATTACCTTCTGCTCTCTAAAATATTAGAGAGGCAGGCTTTAGTTACATGGCGCACCGAGATTCTATTTGATTAAACTATCACTCGTCAGTCGTAAAAGTTAAGTGCTGGAGTCGTTTTATGTACAATTTATAGTTAATTGATAAAACTAGCAAATTCTAGAACTTTCTGGAGTATCAAACACAATTAAGTCATTTAGCAGACGCCTTTATCTAAAGCGAGACTTACAGTTACATGGTGCTATTACATGGAGCAGGTAGGGGTTACATGGTGCTATTACATGGAGCAGGTAGGGG
>JAODLI010000872.1:0-11681 GCA_027575585.1 Percopsis omiscomaycus | reverse complement strand
CACACACACACACGCACGCACACACACACACACACACACACACACACACACACACACACACACACACACACACACACGCGGCGTTTAGATCAGTGTTTCTCAAAGTTATTATTATTTACACTTACAGCATTTAGCAGACGCTCTCTGTCCATAATGAATTGCAATTAATACATTCATTAAAACAGCTGAAACGTATTCTTGTTCATTCTAGTTCATTTGGCATTCATTTTTGCTTTATTATCCCAGGCGGTGTTTGTCGTGGGTTAAAAGATCAACATGCCTCCCAGAGTTTCCTTTAAATAGTGTCTCTGTCTCTTTCAGTGGCTCTTAAATCTCAAATCTTACTTCAAACTGCTTTTATTTCAGCATCTTTTATTAAATGACTTTTGCTTCACTTAGTAATTTGTTTTTTTAACCCTGCTTTTATCTATTACTGTAATGATAGGCCTAATTATTGTTGTTGTTATTATTATTAAAGGTGATGATCCATCATAATCGGATTATGAATGTTAGTGTGAGTAAACCTTCTGGCTAACCTTCCATTTCTAATACTTTTAGCCATGCTCCTAATACATTGTACTGTATCTGATGTGAAACCATCTACAGTACAATTAAGACACTGAATGGATCAAGATGTATACAGTAGGACAATCTGTTTTTGTTATGACCCATGGGGATGTGTTCCAACTGGTCCTACCACACCCTATCTGCAATGTGAGTCAGGGTTATTGGAATAAACTAGAGATGACTAGCCACATACTACTAACCGATTGAAACATACAATAGCTGAAAGGACAAAATACCCAAGATACCTAATATCTACTTTATTATCAAAGCTTTTGGCAGCAGCACAAGGTTGACAACGTTTTGCGACTAAAATTGACCCGAGGTATATCTGAGTATCATGTGATTATACAGGATCAACTGTTTAACAACGTGATTCTAGCGGGTGTGGAGATTGCTCAACCCCAGACAATAAATGCTGATCAGTATACAACCGTTATATAATATACATTTAAACTAGAAAGAAAAAGAAACGGCAAATTCTTTATGTATGAGTAACTACAAAACTGAAAACATTTTTAAGTTGGACACACGAAAATATTAGTAAGCACGAAAATATTTTCCAAGATGTTGATGCTTGATTCACAGAAGTGAATTAGTACAAAATCACCTTTATCTTCCTCTATAAGGGGTTCAGTTCCGTCACTCTCATCCTGTTGGTTGCCATTTTGTGCCGGCATGACCGTCTGACGACAGACGAAGGAATGGTTTGCCTAATTAGGTTACCTTACCATGCCTGGGCGTCCAGGAAACCTGTATGACAGAAGGACCACAGTAGCAATTGGTCAAAATACAACAGGCCTAAATGTTGAGTTTCCCCTACCTGTAAGCATCCTTGAGCAAGATGCCTAACCCCTACCTGCTCCATGGAATAGAACATTGTAATTGTAAGTTGCTTTGGATCAAAGCGTCTGCTAAATTACCTAGTTGAAATTATAATTAACTTAACACATCAGCCATGTTTCTTTGGAAGGGAGACAGCACAAAAAGTTAAAATATTGGTGTCTTAATGACACCGGTTCAAAACATTACACTTGTTTGTATGCCTGGAAGAAGTATGACAAATAGGACCGGAAAGCACCAACAGCAAATGTTTACTTTTTAAGGAAAAGAGGACTTACCTTGTGATGTACCTCACCCAACTGGCTCCAACATGGGTGTCGAAAGGAAAGCTTATAGATTTAGCTGTGGAAGGTCCGTTTTTTAAATCTGTGGGTCTGTGATCAGGTGATAAGTGAGTCACGTCGGTTAATTGGTCTCTCCTAGCGATATGCCAACACAGTTGGACGAATGTCAGGAAACACCGGGGCTTATACACACACAGGTGTGTTCTTATGCGTCTGTGCCTGTGCCTGTGTGTGTGTGTGTGAGAGAGAGAGAGAGAGAGAGAGAGAGAGAGAGAGAGAGAGAGAGAGAGACTGAAAACAAATATCTTCAGAGCATATTAGACAGACTGCTATATAAAAACTAAGGAAACCAATAAAATTAAGAAGCAACTGGAAAATAATGCTGGAAACTTAGAACAGGTAATTTGATCAGGAACAAGCCAATTACCTTTAAATCCAAGCCAAGTCTGTGGTAAAGGGAGGCCTTATTAGGCTACGTATGTAAGGGTTATTTCCTCACCAGCATAGTTCACTTCCCTTTCTGTAAAAGGTCTGTAATCAGCCCTTTTGAAATATGAAGACAAAGGGATGTCAGAAAAAAAACAGGGGAAAGATTTGTTACTGGTTTCGTTGAGGAGGAACTGTCAACAACTTCTGGTCTGACCTATTTAGCATTCTGCCCGTTGTGTAATGAAACTGCACCTGGCAAATCAGTGAATTCATGTGAATAATCTGACATGACAGTTTGTCAGTCAGCGAAATAAAACGATTAGGTTATGACTTCCATGGTGTTAATATTAGCCTATACATGTGGGTAATGATGAATTAATTTTAATCATCACTTATATGTATATTATTACCACATTACACTAACTAACGTAACTAACTTAAATCATCTGTTCTTTGTGACTGAACTAGTCCAACTAGTCATACTGCTCGCGTTGTCATTAGAATACGATCAAACGGCATAGAACACACAATGTTATTATACTGTACATTATCTCTGAGCTACTAAAGAATATGCCAAAGCTATGTTCTAAGTATTATAGTAAAAGCTCACCTTACGAATTATTGTCAGCCCAAGACCCTTGGCTCTGGCACTTGTTTAGGTGTTCCGCTATTACCTAAACGTGAAATAAAGCCCACTGGTTATTGTCTCATGCTGCTGCGGACCGATTTTCTATTGTATTTTAAGAGGAAAAACACCGCAGTCACATGAGCTTGGGCACACCAGATCTTCATTACGACCGGACTAGACAAAGTACGCAAAATTTCAAGTGACGTTGTGTCCCTATGCTATGAAAGACAGCTCGTGCGGCGTTTGAGCGCAATGACCTACTTCTGGTTCCGTGTTAGCGTACTGTGGAATTCGTTATTTTGTAATAAATAAGTACGGTCTAAACGGCACGCAATTGTTTGTGAGGTTCATTCGTCCTTCTTTAAAAAATAATTTACCTAAAATTAAAATATGTAGAAGAAATGCCGCCGTTGCAGTTGGTTTAATGTGTTGTCATGGAAACGTCTCTATTTTACCCAAAGCTCACGGTGTTCAGCTGGTGTTGGTCATAAGTTTGAAACAGTTCAGCCAACAGATAAGATACAGAGTCGAATTCATGGCCCATTACAGAGTAAGTATAAGAAGCAACATGACCTTTGTTTTAGAGCTCTGGCTAGGTGGCGAAATGGGGAAATATAGGTACTATAGCCAAGCCTCAATGTCATACAACTAACGTTAACGTAGCCTACCGTTCTGCCGTTACGAGGCAAAATACAGCACCGTAACACAGTGTTGAAAGCAACTTAACGTACAGACAGACAAGAACGGTATTTGTGTGAACGTCTTGTGTTTCAGGCCTCCGAATCCAAACGAGAAAATTTTAGAAGATACCTGGAAAAGTCTGGAGCCCTCGACACCCTCACCAATGGTAAGTTGAGAAAGGTAGGAATACCTTTATGTTACCTGAACGTACAGCCCTGCATGCTCCAAGCTATGCGTTGGCTTTTCATCTAAACCTTAACTGTAACGTTAGCACTTTGTGTGGCTTTTTGCAGTATTGGTGACACTTTATGAAGAGACGGAAAAACCAGACAACGCCCTCGCGTATCCTTTTCTGTAACGTTAAATGTAATGCCAAACTGGTTCAACTACATCGCCCCAGATGATCCAGTGTCTGAATCAGTGTATAAAAGTCTATATAGATTATATAATATATTAGATTTCATGCTTGGTGGTTAATTAAAGGCCCACTCCTCGATTTGAAAGAAAAAGGCGCACAGAAGTGCCTAGCCTTCCTCCCCTCCATTCACTTTATTTTTATGCTAATTGTGAATTTGCGCATAAGAAAACCTGAACGGAAATGGCTGAAATTCACCAAATGAAGTTTTTTCCGCTTGGCTGAGGAGGTGGACAAATTGGCTCGTTGATAAAGAGAAGACGAAACAAGGATCTTTATGGTTTATGGATGGATAATGGATACATAACCGTTTCATCAATCCCTTATTAGATTGGAAGCAGCACCTTAAATGCCATTGCATAAGTTGCCAAGCTGTGATCTGTCTGGCAAACAATCTCTTCAGAAGACCGATCTATATATTCATCTATATATTAATATTATATTTAGTATATTAATACATATGATAAAGCTTTTCTTTTCAAATACATAGGCTACATATCTCCACAAGTGTAACAGTTATGGATTTATATCATTCACTTTTTCTTCTGCCAAAGTTTGGTAAATGCAATGGAGGAGTGTACCTTTAAATTCAAACCCTGTGAATTTAGCCACTGAGCTACATTTGTGTCCCAGATGAAAGCCTCCCGTGTGGATTAGAACCATTAGAACACAGATTGACCTTGACCGCCACAGCTTCATAAAGAGGAACCTAGGGGCCCCTGATCCCGTGAACGTTGACGACCTCCGTGCGGAATTGTCTCAACTGCAACAGAAGTATGATTCTCTCACGCGGGAGAATGAAGAGCTCAAAAATAAGGTCAGTTAAATAAATAAACGTTTTTTTGATTTATTATGTTTATCTGTAAATCTGTAGAAAGTTTAATGTGTTACATACACACACATATATACATATATATATATATATATATATATATTTTTTTTTTATCTTTCAGATTTTGCAACAAGAACAGTTGTCGGTGGAGGGTGAAGGAAAATAAATATTAACAGATCAGCATTCAGCATTTTGGGGGCTAATTTAGTTCCGACACTGAAAATTAGGAAGCCATATACAGGTCAATTATACATATTTTTACACTCTTAGGGTCTGGTTCAGGCTAGATTGATCTGGAAATGTTACAACAAAGGTCTACTGTATCCCTTTAATAAAAATTGACCTTACAACATTAAGTCATTTTATTGATGTTCCAAACTGGAGCTTTGTTCATCCGTTTCTCAATTACATAATGTTTTATTGACAATAATATTGACGAGCACAATGTTTTCTAAAATGTTTATATGCAGTAAAAAGGTAAAATAACAGTTCTGAGTTCTGATTGAAAACCACACATTGAAAATTGCACATTTAAACCAATGTCACCTGGCACTACAACCATTATTGTTTTTATGATTGTTGCGGAACATTTAGAGTAACGTGTGAGTAAAGAATACCTTTCTGTTTTAGTTGTAATAAAATAATGCACTGCCGACAAACACCGATGAGTGAATGAATAATGAATAACATGTTGATTAAATCACACTGTAACACGTGATGACAGAGGACAAAGTGTTATCGAATTTAAAGAGTCAGGTTTCATAACACAATTATTGCCTGCGGCGGAATTATCGATTTTCCATTGCTCTGCTGTTAAGTAATGAAGTGCACACAACCTAAAAGAGGTCACTCGTAATTTATTGAAAACATCTGAAAAACAAGAAAACAAAACAACACGTTATTGTGGACAACACTCAACACACAATACCTATTTCACTGTTTAATTGGCAAGGTAAAATCATGTAAGTGTCACGTTAATGTTTTTTGCTTACAAAAGGGGCTTATAGTCAAGTCAGCAGTCTCTTGTGGAGAGTTGAGAACCCAAGGCACTCTCTAGAAAACACTTAAATGTGTTGAGTAGCCATGGCACATAACAGACGGTTCTTGTTACAGTTAGGTCATTTAGCAGATGCTTTTATCCAAAGCGACTTACAATCGCATTGTGCTATTACATGGAGCAGGTAGGGGTTAGGCATCTTGCTCAAGGATGCTTACAGGTAGGCCGACTCTGGGGCTCGAACCCATGACCTTACGGCTGGGGAGTCCAACACCCAGACCACTAGACTATCCTGGCCCCTTGTTGTGTTCTTGTTGTAGAACCCGCCATGTGGGAAGTGCCACATATTGTCCATGCCACACACGGCACAGTGTGTAGCAGTGAGAGCATTTGCTGCGGTGCTGTGCGGGATATTTAAATCTGCAGGTCAGTTGGCGCCCGCCTCATGCTGGCACTGCTGGCCGCCGACACTCTGCGTTTGGGGGAAGGGGCGGCGGCGGGGCTGGAACTCTCGTGGCTGTGCCGGGACGCGGAGCTTGGCTCCCCCGCGGAGTCCGGGCTCTGGGGCCTGTCTATTCTCCTCACGTCCAATTTGGAGAGCGTTCTGGGGCGCAGGGCGACCGAACTGCAGCGTGGCCTCGCGCCGATGCTCCCGCTGTCCGAGCCGTTCCCCTCCTCCACCGTGGAACAGTTCCAGGGCGGACTGACCCGCCGCGTTTTCCGCGCGATGCCCGTCAAGGTGGGGCACGAGGACGCGCCTGTAACCGGTGGGGCGGGATACCCGGAGCCCCCGCGCTCCCCCGGTTCATCGTGACGGGCGGGAGGGCTTCTGGCCTTCGGGTCCTCTGGCTCGGCCTGCGCGTCCACAGGAGGAGAGCGCGTTTCACTGCTTGTGTTGTTCGAGTTGCTGCTATTCTCTGTGTGACCCGGAGCCACCTCCTTAAAGTCCTTGTGGCGGTCGTCCTGGATTGGCACGAAGGCAGAGGAGGCGTTGAGAAGAGGGTAGGCGGGGCCGTTGCCCTGCTTCTCCAGGAGCAACGTGTAACCGCTTGGCGCCGTTGGCATTGTTGCTTTGCGGCCCATGGAGGTGCCCACGCAAACCTGATGCACCACGGAGTTATTCTTTGACTTGCTCACATAGTAGTCGTCGATGTCGTCCTTCAGATGAGGATAGTAGTCCAGAATGCCCTTTTTAAGGTTCTTGTAGCTCAAGTGCATGATCTCCAGTAGGCTCAGGAACAGGGAGATGCAGGCGATAGCCTGCATGAAAATCATGAAGATCGTTTTCTCTGTGGGTCTGGAGACAAAGCAGTCCACCACATTCGGGCAAGGCTCCCTCTCACACTTGTAGAGCGGGTCCAAGCGGTGCCCGTAGAGGACGTACTGGCCCGCCATGAAGCCGACCTCCACCACGGAACGAGTGACGATGTGGGCCACGTAGGTGCGCAGGAGCGAACCCCTGAGCGGCGCCTTGTTGACCTTGCCGTGCTCCAGCTGCCTCATCTCCCGCTCGATCCGCCTGCGGACCTCCGCCAGCTCCGCGTGCACGCCCTCCAGCTCCCGACGCAGCGCCAGCTTCTTGCAGTGGCGCTCCTTCTCCAGGGCCCGCAGCTGGTAGATGGCGTGGCCCATGTACACCAGCGACGGGGAGGACACGAAGATGACCTGCAGCACCCAGTAGCGGATGAGGGAGATCGGGAAGGCCTGGTCGTAGCAGACGTTGCGACAGCCGGGCTGCTCGGTGTTGCAGATGAAGTCCGACTGCTCGTCGTTGCACACGTCCTCGGCGGCGACCCCGAGCACAAGCATCCGGAATATGAACAGGATGGTCAGCCAGATCTTGCCCACCATCGTGGAGTGGATGTGCACCTCCTCCAAGATGCCACCCAGGAAGTTCCAGTCCCCCATTTTCACGCGAGCAGTGCTACGATCAATGGAAATCTGTTATCGTTTATAGTTATAACAACGTTTATGTTGAATATACTATTTATAACTCTTCTCCTTTCTGCTCTATTAGATCAGCTCTTAGAATATTAAGCACATTGCTGGTATTTGGGCTGCTGGCAATTCATTATTTTTGGGAAATTAATTCTATTTTAATAGAAATATATTGAGTAATGTATACTGAAAAAAAAGCATAAGCTAAGTAACCATGGTGACATGACGCTGTCATTCTAGAAGAATGTTGTTTGCCTGCAACAACTGGTGGTGAACCGGTTCAACTGTTGTAGGCCTACAAATGTACGGACTGTGAGTCGCTTTGGATAAAAGCGTCTGCTAAATGCTGTAAACCTAAATGTAAATAAGTTTAATGCCTTACCTTTCACTTTGAATATCAAATAAAACAGAAGTGACCCATGGCAACGACAACAACACAATCCTGTGGACATTGTCAAAGGATTTCTCCACTTGTAGTGAATCCTAAACACTTAAGGATGGTCATCACTCCGATGAAATGACCCGTGCTCGCTGTAGCTGTTCAGAACTTATAGTGTGTGCGTGTGCGTGTGTGTGTGTGTGTGTGCGCAGGGGAACAAAATCAATGGCGTGTTCTCTTTCCACTTACCTCGCAGCAGTGTGAACGGCCTGCCAGCCATGATGGTGACGGCCATTAGAGGCTAAATCTATTGCGGCCAATATTCGATCGTCTGTCGTCTCTGTCTGGCTGCTCCCATTGGACCAGGGACCCGTATGTGAGCCTCCTAAATGCCCTCGGTGCACTGCGGGATAGAGCATCCGCAGAGGTAGCTTGCCCCTCCCTGTGGGTTTTATTTGCCCGGCATTAGAAATTCCACAAGAGGAAAAGCTGTTACCTGGACAACCTGACCGCATGTGAGTGAACCGTACAGTAGGCTACAGGTGTAATTGTGCACAGACATACAGTATTGTTCCATGTGAACCATGTGTCTATGGGGTCTGCCTGGAGCCTCTGGGGCCCACAAAATGCTTTTTGAGAGAGCGTTCAACATTTTGTAATCATTTTATTGCGGTTTGTTTACATAATCTTATGCTAATACAAAAATATAGTAAAACTCAAAAGGGAGAGAGACAGGGAAGCTGCGTTTAAAGGCTTGACAGACCGTACATCATGCTCTGCTTCCCCTTAGTGGTGCAGAACCGTACAACACAACAAAAAGGGTTTAAAGGTTCAGCATGTAGGATTTAGTGACATCTAGCGGTGGGGTTGCAGATTGCAATCAACTTCCCTCCCTCACCCCTCCCTCACCAAGCTGTATAAGAACCTACGGGGGCCGGATTCAAGCTGCCACTTCAACGTAAAAACCCTAACCCTTTACACAACATACCAACAACTTATAATTTCACTAGATCTATATGTCCACATTGGTGACTTAGCAGGATGAATGCGCTCAGAGGCATACAGTCCTCAAAACATAAAATATGTACTAAAATATCCAGTATGCTATAATGACCGTAAATCTTTATTTATCAAATTAAAATGTACTCAGTTTTCTACAAACATAAAACACAGCAATACAAATAACACATTTCATCAGGTAAGGGTGGAATTAGAAAAGATGCACATACATAATTTATTTTATATTTATTTAAACAAGAGAACATAAAAAGTAGAAAGGCATGTATTTAAACTGCTGCCTCGGTCACCCCAGATTGCATGCTCAGAGTTGTGTGTGTGTGTTAGGTAAATCATTCTCAGCTTTAGCTTGTACGTCATCTGTTGCATAAACCCCCCCGAGTGACAAGAAAACGTGTGTTAATATTTTAGCATTTGTCAATGCCAAATTATCTGATTACAAACGTGTGGTACACCAAACAGAATCAAAACAAATTCTCAGAATCCATTTCTGCTCTTTGACCAAGCCCTTACGGTTATGGTTGTGTGTGTGTAATGTGTACAGTGCAACTGTACAAGATGGCGTGGGTACAAGTCACATATGCTCATTTGTATTATTAACATTAAATACCCTGAGTGTGAGGCCGGGTTTGGGTGCACCCGTGTTTGGACAAGTCTTCTTTTAGAAGACGGTGGATTTGAAAAGTACTATGTTGAATACGTACAGAGTAATGGTTCCTGCGTGTGTCAGTATGAACTGATGTGGTCACGTAAAAGGGGAATGATTAAATAGACCAGAGGGTCTGGATTGGAGTCCCAAACACAAGCTCAACCAAGTGGAAAAACCTCAGCATGAAAGTTCCTTATCTAGGATCAATTGAGACTGAGTGAGGTTTATTGTTAATTCAAAACAGGAGTCTATGACCCAACGGCGGCCCAGACACATTACTATTATCACAGTACAGTAGCATTCATTTAGCCTCATTTCATCAACAAACAAAACAAAACAAAACAAAAAAGAGACAGAAATATATGACAGCACATGATTCAGACATTACTTCATCTTTTACTCAAGGACAATTCAAATATTGCTCATATATAAAAAAAAAAAAAAGGTAAAAAAATTGGCATAAAAAAAGGGTGGCATATTCATATTAATTTTCCAATGCGTATCTGGAAAAGAGTGCAGTGCTTCAGGCAAATCAGACTGACTATCACACAAATAAGAAAAGTCAGAGGTATAGCTGGCCATTCGTAGCCACCAATGTAAATGAATAACCTTACATTTCTTTTGAAATGTTTAGTTGAGATGGGTGCCATGTTGGCCAAACACACATCAAGAACAAAACCCTTCAAGCTCTTACCATTTATAAAATGTCATAAGCCATTTTTGGTTCAAGCTAAAAAAGGTATTTCGGTAGGCTGTGAGTGACTGTCCATTGAACAAAAGCCAGTCATCAAAACTTTTAAAAATGATGGAAAGATAATGGTTCTAGGCAATTCATAGCTATTTTATTAGTGGTCTCTGTACATGTGTGATCTCCACAAATCAACATGTATTTTCTAGACAGAATGGGACAAATTTGACATTACAACAAACAGCCACCAGTTCATACATTACAGTATGAGAGGTCAGCTGATTTTTTATTTTTTTGTAGAGCTATATGTAGAATAAATGTATCAATCTATTTTCTAATTTCTTTTTAGTTTTTGTAGTCAAAAATTGAGAAAAAAAAAAGATAGAATAAAAAAAGGCTATACATTAAAAGCAAACAAAATATTTACACACTGAACACTGATATTTACAGCAATTAAATAAATCCCGTTCAAGACAAGGACTAAATCCATACACAAAATAATGACAGATCTGACTCAAAGCACGTTTGAGTTCACTATTTCTAGTTATCAGTAAATTGTTGGTAAAATAATCTTCGACAACCATATACAACTGCTTTTCAAGTTCTTCTTCTTTGCTTTTTTTTATATTCATTGATGATTTCTAGGCTTTATTAACAAAACAGTAGCCTTGGTTTTGGGTGAACATTCCCTTCAATTGAGATAACTCTGAGATAATATTTTCACAATGGCCAATGTTGGACGCAACGCAAGCTATTTTTCTTTTATTTACTTTGTTAATATCCCTCGCTTAACAGAGCTAGTTCTTCTTTATAAAACAGATTTCTTCTTTATAAAACAGCCAGTCGATTGGTAACTAACTGGATAATGCTTTCTCTGAATGTGCCAAACTAAAATATACAAACGCAAACTCCTCAAAACTCCTGTGGACAAGTGGGAACATCAGTAGTACAAGTGTGGTTTAACAAAAAAGGTAAATTACATATAATGTTTATCTGTCTATTATTGAATATATATTGTTTAGATCAACCAAAATTCATTCCCTCTGTTAGCAATCTAATTTGAATTACATTTTCTATCCAGTCAACAGAACATTTCGATGATTAAATATTAAAGGGGGAACAATTTGTGCTGTCTGCAATTTAGTTTTGAAGAATAGTGTGTGTGTGTACATACATATATACGTATATACATATATATATATATTACACTTGGGTAAAGAATTACACTTGGGTAAAGGTGTAACCTACCTCCCACAGGAGATGTGTGTGTGTGTGTGTGTGTGTGTGTGTGTGTGTGTGTGTGTGTGTGTGTGTGTGTGTGTGTGTGTGTGGGTGTG
>JAODLI010000871.1:0-11682 GCA_027575585.1 Percopsis omiscomaycus | reverse complement strand
CTGACAACATAGTTATGGATCTTATATTGCATTTCTGTCACTAGAGCCTCTGAAATATTACACACTTAACCTTTAAGTATTAATTCTGGCTAAACGCATGCCAAAGGTGTTGTTGCTTTCTCATATTCATCGTTTGAGATGTTTTTTGTTGAAACAAAATCTGATCAGGTGTTGGTGTGTAACTGTGTGTTACCCATCTAAAAATACTCAATATATGTGTTTGTTTGTGTCTGTCTAGTAAAATTGTTATTGTTTAAAGCATTATTTCTCTATTATTTCATGTACCAGACAACTAATCACCCCTCTGTGTCAAGTCTTACCTTTCAGATTAAAATTAGACTGATTAGGATTTTTGACTGATTGATAAATAAATACATTTTATTATTATTATTATTTAATCAACCGCAGTTGCCATAAGCTGTAAGAAGGCTCCCTTCTTACTTAAATGGGTGGTGCTCCAAGGTTTGTTAATTATGAAAAGTCATAATTCATACAAATATTAAATTTGAGACATATTCATATCCATATTTTCAGGCCGAAAGTAATAAGTATGAGATAAACTGATCCCTAATCTATAAACAAGACGGAATCCCTAATCCATGAACAAAACAGGGTAGGAAACATGTGGGTCCACTGAACATTGGAACATTTTGCTGCCAGAACGGTTGGCGGTTAACAGCTTGTGCCAAGTATATTTCCAGTAACCCATAGTTTCCAGTACACCGGCGGGGCTAACAAAAGGTATTTGTAGTATATGTAGCATTTATATGCACTGAGCCGCATAACAGCATAGCAATTTTAGAAAAGAGCATCTTACTAATGACATCCTAAAGGTAAAGTAGGACGTCCTAATTCACAACAGAATAGGTGAGTATATGAATGCTGATAAGCAGTCGGCTGCTGATTCAGTGCTCAGCAGCTTTGCTTCGCTCCTCCAGACTGGGTCTTTTGTTATCTCAGTAGAGTTTTATTGTGTTTTCTTTTCTGGCGAACGTCAACCGGTAACAAATACAATGTGAAGACGCACAACGCTTGAGTGTGATACCAGGACGTTCACAAAGCGCAGGGGGGCGCCGTGCCGCGCTCTCGGTGGAGGAAAGTGCAAGAGAGAGCAACACAAGTGAGAAGAGGGACATTCTTACCTTCAGAAGAGCAGTGGCACATCAAACTGCACAAGAGAGAGAGAATGGGAAGGGGGCAGAGGGGGGGGGGGGAGAGAGAGAGAGAGAGAGAGAGAGAAGGTAATGAGATTAGCATAGACACTTCACAGGTAACAATGCTGGAGGTTTCGGGAAGGTGTGGGTGAAGAGACTTGTTATATATATATTATATTATATTTATATAATATAATATATTGTCACATGCGTAACAACCAAAAAACCAAAACCCATTTTTTGTTTTTCAAGCAATGACCATACCTTGGTAACCTCACCTCTCCTATCTTAGAAATCCAATAAAAAACAAACAAACAAACCAAACAAAGAAGTCACAGAGTTGTTCTGTCGCTTTGGTTGGCATAAAATGTCATTACAATTCAAATGAAAATTGTAAAGTGTACTTTTTCTTTGTACGTTTTTTACAGCTGAGTTTTTACAGTGAGTTTTTGGACAACAGAGACTATAACCTCCAAGAGCTCTTTCAGCTGTTGGCTACAAAGATAATGGTTGTCAGTAAGAAAAAACATTATAGGTTTTGGACATTTAGTTGGTTTGTTGAAAAAAATTATACACTGGCCATATACTGGAAAGTACAAAAAAAGCACTCCTAATTTTGTTGTATATTTTGTACAATGACAATAAAGGCTTTCTATTCTTTTCTATTAAAACACAGAAACTAAACGCTTTCATTTGAATAATATGAAAACTGTGGTTCAAGCTGTGGCGCGTTTGACATCATCATGTCATGGGGTAAAGGTATTAATGCAAGCTCATGCAAATGAAAGGTCCTGATTATGGTGCACTGACTTTCATCAGACAGTTGTATCACAATCTAAAAAAGCAGCATGAGGTAGGACGAGAAAGGAATGCTTTCACATTCCCAACTGCGGGGACCCTTTTACCTAGAACTAGAAGAAGAGAGTGTACAAGAGATTGTCTACATGGATTTTCTTCCTCTCTTCAAACTATTTCACTCCCCTGCTCTCCCTATAACTGCTTGGGTCCCAGTAGATAGCTGGGAGTAATGTGAATTTGTAGCTGATAGCGGTTTATTAGGTGTTGTTTTTCCACCAATGACCTACTTCAATTGAAACCTTGGAAACCTCACAACATACTGAGTGGCACCAAACAAATATAAATGATAGGCTTTGACTTCACTGCTTTCATCTTGAATATAAATAAACACAAGATATGTGTGTAGAAAATATTGTGTGTGCATTGGCCTCTGTCCAAAAAACACAACATTGTGATAGTATATATGATAACATAAAACACAAAAACAGGAGTAATATTGTGCCGCAGACTTGAAAATAATTTAGGCTACAGTATAGCTCAGTAACTTAATTCTTTAGTCGCTATATCACTGTGATATCTATCAAACACATAACTATATAATGAGATACGGCTCTATATGTGAGTTGCCCTGAGGCGTTCACACATACATTCACACTACATTACAAGTTCACCCACTCTAATGTATGCACACACACACACACACACACACACACACACACACACACACACACACACACACACAAGGAGATCAGAGTGTTTCATTAGTTAGCAGATAGATTACCCTGCCGAAGGAGACATTGACCAGGAGACCATTGATCTACTGAGCAAAGCAAATCTATGTGTGTTTATGTGTGTGTGTGCATGGAAGTATAGCCTACTGATGGAGCCTTTAAGCTGTTAAGAGTAAGCACAGTAAATCTCAGCCCGTTGTGTTTAATGGAGAGCGAGAAACGGCCCGTTGACATATTCATTAGGGCCAATTACTCAAACAGCTCCCTGCCATTCCGCTCACAGAGAGCCAGAGAGCTAGTGAGAGTGACAAAGATTCAGAGATCATCGCTAATATCATGGCAAACCATGATAAATAAAAACATATTTGTATTACTTAGAAGATGACAACAGTACGCATCTAGAAGGCCTCTAATATCATCAGATATTACTCAACGATGGCAGGCTACTGAAGTGTAAATCAATCTCGATTTAACAAGAGAAATTCTAAACTCTGCATCTCTATTGACGAGTGAATGACTGTCGCGGTTCCAGGAGAAGCTAGCATAACTTATCTTATAGCTAATGTCATAGCTAATAGCATAATGACATACTGTATGCTGTAGATGATGATCGCGTCGAGACAGATCTCTAATAATGCGTTCATTGTAAACATAAACAAACGAAGGCAGAAATACATAAGAAAACAATCCTTCTGGTAATAGAATATGATCTATTCAGGGCTTTGGAGCTAGCGTGCGTGCGTGGAGAGTTTTGCTAGCTGTGTGGGAACCATAATTAGCTCAGTGGCGTGTTCTCGCACATTGGATAAGACGCTAATTGGCGATGTTTAAACTACACTCAGCGCTTTTGGACTTTCTATGTCAGTGTGTGTGTGTGTGTGTGTGTGTGTCTGTATGGGCATTTGCCAAGTGTGTGTGATAGTGAAAAAACAAAGAGTATTTGTGTGTGTATGTGCCAAGTTTGTGTGTATGTGAAAGAGGGTTATGTTGGCGTGTGCCTGCGTGTGTGTGCGTGCGAGTGTGTGTGGGGGCAGAATGACAGAGAGAAAATTGGGTTTGTGTTTCTGTAGGGTGCATTGGTGTGTGTGTGTGTGTGTTTGTGTGTACAGCAGCACGTGTTTGTGTGTGTGTTCTGGAAGGTGGCCAAACCTTCGCTGTGTGCTTGTTCTCCTCCTAGACCACCTCTTCTGATTCATTAGTTAAGAGTCCATTTGCAAGCTAAATGAGTGTGTGAGTGGCCGACTGGCACTCTCTCTGTGTGTGTGTGTGTGTGTGTGTGTGTGTGTGTGTGTGTGTGTGTGTGAAATCGAGTTTCTAAATATGTCCACTTAAGCCATTACTCAGAGTAGAGAGACACAAACAAATGTAAATACAGTATAGACCTACACATGAAGATATATAAATATAGTAGGCTGCAGTATATATAGTACAGTTATATATATAGTACAGAAAAAGGCCACTGCATAATTTTACTTTCTCTGGTTTTACTATTTATAAAATTTGTTTATATTATTTTACAAAAAACAAGCACACCAAACAAGAGCTGTGTATATGTATATGCTGTTTATATATACTGTATACAGACACACAGCAGTATGGATTTATCAAATCCATACTGCTATATCTTTAACAAATTTCTTTTACGAATATCAAATATGTACCAAATACAGTTTTGTACATGCATACACAATATTTTTGTGTATGTATGCAGTTACATTGTGTGTGTGTGCGTGCGTGTGCGTGCGCTCTGCCAATGCGGGGAACCTCGTGGCGGTAATGAAGTCACCGAGTCGTGACATTAATTACTGTTTTACACCTGCTTGTTTCAGCTAATTAAACATGCAGACACACACACACACACACACACACATCCCTCACGCACGTGCACACACACGGAAAGACCTACTCATGAGTAGGAATACAGACGCATTCACAATTGCATATACATGTACGGGCCAATAAACACGTGCACACACACACACACACAGATGTGCACTGGTGAAGTGTTTTTTTTGTAGTTTTTTTTTTACACCAATAAGTCAAAAATACCTTCTCATTTTCGCTTGTAGTGAGGTGCGATGGCGCCGCTAAACACAGCATAGTTCGGGATGCTCGCTCTATCAGTCCGTCTTTCTCTCTCTATCCTTCTCAGTCTCATATACCGTACAAACACCCCTCCCTCCATCTTTCACACTCCATCGCGTCCCTCTTTTCGTACGCTCTCTGTTTCTCTTTCTCGCCCCATCCCCTCCCCTGCCCTGCCCTCCCCCCACCTGCTGGTGCAGTACACACACATATCTTATCTCTCTCTCTCTCTCTCTCTCTCTCTCTTTTCCCCCCTGCTGGTTTCTTTCCCAACAAAGGCCACAGCTGTGACTTGTTTTTCCTCAAAGATGACGGCGGCATAATATCAGAGGCGGATTATGCAGCGGAAGTCGGGTTTTGTCCGATGCCGGCGACAAGGCAGCTGTGGTGTAAACATTTTTGAATGCTCAAAAATAATTGAGCCGACTCGATTTGTTTTGGTCAACTGAAATGGAACACAAGGGGAGGCTTGAGGAATGGCAAGTTACTGTATTAGCTTGAATGAGACACAGGAGGAAACAAGTGCAATATAATTTTTAGTTTTACAAGCAACTTTGGAAGTTTAACCTTCAAATTAACAAATAAGAAATAACCAAGGAATATATATATGAAGGTTGTTAAGTTGACTGTTATAAGATTCCCACCTTCTGAATAACAAAACAATGTTAACAAACTGTACCATTGATGCCCCAGACTACTGTTAATCCTTCCATCTGGCAATCGAGCCGGTTCAGTCAAGATGGAAATTGTGCTTGTTTGGACAACATTAACATTTCTTCGTCTCAAAGGTAGCCTACACATGGAATTACCCTCGTGGTTACCCTTGCAGTAAACTAGCGTTATAAAAATGTTGTTTTGGCGTGAAACACAGCGTGCGTGCCCCTCCCGCACCTGAGTGCTGAGCGCACAGCCATGGCTATGAACAAAATGTCTCCTTTTTAACGGTGATCACGCATTTTTTAACGTGCACTCTCTTTCTCTGGGGCGCGTGCACACACAAAGCACGTAGCACATGGCTATTTCTCTAGGCTTTGAAGGGCCGCTTTGAAGCTATGGCGCCCGTATTGATCGGCACTCAGACGAGCTCAGTGCGCCAGATCCCGGCGATTTTCTGTCGCTCTATTTCAAACAGAGAGCGAGAGCAGGGGAGCTTACACACCTGTCAGTCACTCACACACACTCTCACAGTTACAGGCACTCCTACGCGGCACACACACACACACACACACACACACACTCAGACAGGCACGTACAAACAGGGGATAATGAGATGGGCTTGAGCAGTGAATCACGATAGTGAGTGAGTGAATCTTGAGGCAAAGTGATGAAATATAAATTCCCCCTCAAAGGATAGGTTGACTTTTTTAAACTCGTACCTTATTAAAATGTTGTTTCCCACCATTTATAATGGCACACACGATCTGACGGTTCTCACTAAGCTTGCAATGCAAGTCAATGGGCAACGGTTTAAGCCGTTAAAAATAACGATTAACACATTGCTAGAAACAGCATATTACTTTAAGTTTACAACTATCCGTTTTGGTTTTAGTTATGGAATACATATTGATAGAAAGCATGATTTTTCTTGTGTTAAAAAAATGACATTATGGTATTTGATATCATGGTTTTTGTAATTTCTACTACAAACACACCATCTACACAAACATTTAAACAATACATGGACGCTGGTAGTTTGCTATTCCAGACGGACTGTAGGGATTATTGAAGGGGACAGCATGAGCTATATGAAGTTGCACACTTATACTTGTAATATACTTATTGTATATGGGATTACAATAGCGCCAGAACTCCGCAAACTTGTGTTTTAAATGTCGTGCTTGTAAAATGAAAATTTGTGTCCACAAGATTTGCAAATGTGTGTAATTCAAGTTCGCAAGCTTGTATCATGATGTGTAAGAAAAATACAAATGGTCGCAAAAGTTTTAATAAATGTTGCAAGCATAATCATTTTACATTTTGCACAACAGTGCAAAAAGTCACCTGAGTTTGTCGTACTCACGGGTTGAGGATTCACAAATGTCTAATTAATTTAGCAAGCTTGTATCATGGTATGTAAAACGATTATGCTTGCAACATTTATTAAAATATTTGCGACCATTTGTATTTTTCGTACACATCATGATACAAGTTTGCAAAATACAAAAATTAAATTACACATTTGCTAATCTTCACTTGCGGACATGAACCTCAATTTACAAGCACGACATTCAAAACACAAGCTTACAGAGTTTTGGCACTATTGTAATCCCATAACTTTATACAATTGTTATCTAAAGAGGAAGGGAGAGGGGCGAAATGAAATGTTAATGGTCTGCCAAAAGCCACAGAAGCTCATAAAATACTTGATTTAAAAAGTACTTTTTTCTTTCTTTCAGGAACAATGGTCAAATGACCCACACACACAAACGGAAATACGCACACACACACATAAAACACACCTGTACAGTACACACACACGCCTTTTGATTAAAATCTGCGGTTTATGCTGCTGAAAACCACTTCTGAGGGTGAACTGTATGATTTCAAGTAACACTCCTGTTAGAATACTAAACCAACAGGACACACACACACACACACATTCCCAGAGATAAGTAAACACAAAGGCGCGTTGTTGGCATGCAGTTTAACGTCTTATAATGACCATAACGCACATAAGCGCCAATCCCATCCATCACGCCCAGTGTCACTCACGTGGTTTATTCCAACAATGCAATAAACCACCAACGCCAGCTTTTATTGGCTCAGAGTTCAAGTGTGTGTGTGTGTGTGTGTGTGTGTGTGTGTGAGAGAGATTTTGATCGATACCCTGGAGAGAGAGCGAATGACCCCCTTGGAGGGGTTTAATGAGACATGCACACACACACACACACACACACACACGTGCACGCACATATGCACATACTGTATGTAGGGAGAGAGTCTCTCTAATTGTGGTGGTAAGTGTTCGGAATGATCTTTATTCAAATGCTTGTTTATTCATGATGGCGAGGCGGGGTGAGCACGAAGCTGACATTTACTCTGCGTGAAGAGGACAGACACATTTAATACATACTCCAGCAGGATTTTTTAAAGCTAGATCACGGGGAATTGACCGGATTTCGGCTCCCCAGTGATTCCTGACAGTCATTTCTTAGAATGTACTGTTTTACTGGGTCATTTTTGACGCATTTGTTAACTGGTACGGCCCTGGTTATATTATGCTCTGTATTCCATTCAACTCGGAACCTTGAAAAAAAAATCCCACCTGCTATGGAACGGCTGCTGGTGTCGTAATTCCAACTAAGGAATTCTGGAGAAGCGCAACAGCTTTGACATGTAGAAAAGATGGTTTGTGATATCACGTAAACATGCCTAAAAAGGTGGACTAAGCGATGTTTTAGACCAGAAAATAATTTGATATACAGTACATGGCTTTAAACCATGCAAACTCATGGTGGAGAGATGGAGATATCACTTTAGGTAACACTATTTTTAGTTACATAGAGTTGGCGCAGGTAGCAGAGGCCATGTTTACTCATAGGGTGTCAGTATACAGTCAAACCAGTTAATGGGGGCTTCCTCTAGATACAAAGGCTTGTGTTCAACTAAGGGTCAGAAAATATTTTTAGAGTGAAGGAGAGAAGTGTAAACAGGTAAATGTAACACAGCCAGATAAAATACACATAGATTTTACAGTAGCATTCTTTTACGGTCGTATTTTTAAAATATCAGCTCTGCTCACGTTTTAGTTTTGATAAACGTATGATAAAGTCGCAAGAACTCGCTGGGAACTGCAACATGGGGGCGACCGGAAAGCCGGATGAAGTTGACAATGTGCTTAGTCTAGCAAAAACGGAAAATAAAAAATATTTCCATACAGTATATCTAATCTTTCCCTCCCTGTTGGAGTGAAATCCCAGCTGCTATGGAACGTGTAAGCATGATTAAATATACGTATGTATGTGACTTCACCTGACCCACTGTTACTTATCTTTAACAGTGAAAACTTTTAACAAAAAAGTAACCAAAGTGTGAAGTACGATAAATAAACTTTAAAGCCTCTGTCCGAGGTCTAATAATCAAAATAACACCGGTGTGGGTTGCTGTCATGGCAGGTGTAAATTCAATCATTCAATCATTCCCCTACTGGTTAAATCCCCTGGCAAGGAAACTTACCTGGGGATACACGACGAAGCTGCCTTTTCTCACAGCTGTTTGCAACCAAACTCGCATCACCCTGCGCATTGCTTAAGTGCGTGTGTGTGTGTCTGTGCGTGTGTATAATCAAAGTAAAATGAGGCGCTGTCATAACAATGTCCGTGATTGGTTAATCAACGCGACACCTGCCACCTGTCTTGGTACACTATGCTACAGCGGAGCTGTGTGTGTGTGTGTGTGTGTGTGTGTGCGTGCGTGCTAGTGTGTGTCTGCAACAGTGTACTGTAAATATTGGTGTGTGTGTGTGTGTGTGTGTGTGTACTTGTGGGACCCATGTGTGGAAGGAACACACAGAGATATTAAAATAAAGGATGTCAGCCTGAATGAGTTTAAGAGCTGGAGGATAGCCTGTCTGTGCGCATGAGTAGAACTATGAGGGGGAGAGAGAGAGAAGGAGAGAGAGAGAGGGAGAGAGGGAGAGAGAAAGAGAGAGAGAGGGAGAGAGGGAGAGAGGGAGAGATGGAGAGAGGGAGAGATGGAGAGAGAGGGAGAGAGGGCGTGTTGTACACTATTAAGGTCGGCATCCAACCATTGCAATCAGCAGTAATCCTGACTCAGCATCGATAATGACCTCATTAGCTACAACCCCCTCTGGCATAGCGCGCGCACACACACACACACCTAGACCACCAGATGGACCCTACAGTACCTACTCATTAGCGTATGCGCATGTGGCATGTGTGTGTGTGTGTACGTGCGTGCAGCAGATATGAAGCACTCAGCCGCGTGAAATCACCATGCGCTCCTCTCATCTCCTTCCATGTTAGTCAATCTGCGTCTGAGTGACGCTTGCCAAAGCCCCCTCTGGTTGGAGCCGTCCCTATTACAGGTGTTTAGCTTCATTATTCAGGAAGCGTTCGCGGCCCGTGTTTAAATCGCCATCACGGCTGGGTTCAGGTTTAGAGCTGCGATCTTTTACTCCAAACGGCACTTGGCGAGAGGTAAACATTTGTGGTGTGTAATTACTCAAGGAAATAAATGCTTCCTGGAAGTGTTGCAGAATATATGTACTGTCATTTCTCAAATCTACCTATCCCTATGATTTTAAATAATCATACATAATCATAATAAAATTCTCCCACTCGATAGTAAGTTAGTACCCTTCATCACAATTTCCCCTTTTTTGGCTAAAATCAATATGGAGGGACGATGCACTGAATATTTTTGTTTCCTGTGCTTCCACTGTGATGCTGAAACATCAAAGAGAAATACTGTATTTACTGCTGCTATATTTTCTGACATGACTGGAATGCCTTATGTAGTTTGAGAAGTGAATCGGCTATAGTTTAGCCATTCCACAACGAACAATTCAAATTCCTGTAAATGAATTCACCTTTTGAGAATTTAATAATCTTAATGTCAAGAGATTTTAGCAAAATACATACTGTACAAATTATGAAAAAAACAGCAACATATCTGTTTATGTGTTGCCATTTCCAAGAGGGACTGGGTCATTATGGTAAATCACAATACTGGGGACTAGTTTTTATCGCAAAATTTAAAGCCGCCATCCACAAAACACAAAGGGAGTCTCTTCCAAGTGTCAGCCCTACAAACCCTGTCTCTGCTAGCACAATAGATGGTCTATCGATCTAGACCTTTCCTGACCCAAAACTCCACGTCCTTCAGGCCGTTACAGAAACAAACTTTCTTTATATTTATATTTATAAAAAAAACAACATTGTCAGTATCTTAAAGGTACACTCCTCGATCACAGCACACCATCTGTAGAACTTTGAACTTTGAATTTCAACCAAAGCTGACTGAAACACACCTGTGTGAGTGTGGGAGGGGCAAGACTGCTGAATGTTGGTTGGTTGAAAACACTGAGCCCCTCCCACACCTGTGTTTCAAAGCGTTTAGCTGCGGAGGAAATTGTGGTTCCTAGAGGCTCTATAACACGATCGCGGAGTGTCCCTTTAACAGTGTTAATGTCGCTTTCATCTCTGGAGCCGGGACTATTAGGAGACATAACGTCCATAATGGTTTAGGCAGCGGGACCGTGGGATTGCAGGAGACAGATGTAGGCCGATTGTCTCAGTTTGTCTGTTGGGGCCCGTCCTCAAGCCTCTCTGTCTCACTGTCCCCCTTGTCTCCATCTCTGTCCCTCTCTCAGTGACAGCTTTCCCAGCAGCCCCAGCCCTACGCCGACCTGGAACACAACCGCACACACACAGTACTACACACCTACACAATGGAAGACAAGCCACATGCGCGCACGCACACACACACACACTCACTGGAAGACACAGGAGATTCACACCCAGGTGTCAACATAACTTCCCCTCACACAGCAGACGTTACGAGTGAGTGTTTGTACGCGCGCGTGCACACACACACACACGCACACACACACACACACACACACACACACACACACTTTCCAGCCTGGAATCAGAAGGGCTGTGACAGGAATCGGCTGGTAGATGCTGGTACATAGTGACAGTACACACCAAATACACTGGTCTTGTTATTCTTGTATGTGTGTGTGTGTGTGTGTGTGCGCGCATGCAGTAAGACAGCATCTTCCTCAAGTAAAACTTCGACTGGATTATCACCTTTTTTTGCCTCCACAAAAACACACACACACGCACACACACACACACACACACACACACACACACACACACACACACACATAAAAATAAAAATGATGCAAGCGTGCTGTGGGAATCCAAAGTGCTGACAGTGTGAAG
>JAODLI010000870.1:0-11683 GCA_027575585.1 Percopsis omiscomaycus | reverse complement strand
TCTACTTGTAAACTGGTAGTTAACCGGTTCAACTGTTGACAAATGTACTAATTGTAAGTCGCTTTGGATAAAAGCGTTTGCTAAATGCTGTAAATGTAAATGTAAATGTACATGTATATCGGCCTATCTATGTATATGAAGATAATGATTTTGCTAATACATATGAAATATTTATATTATTATATATAATTTTGTATTTAATATACTGTATTTATATTCATATTTATAATTTTTTTAATCATTTAATATATATATATATTTAAATATTGTTTACATTTATATTAATATTATTATATTTAAAAAAATATGCAGTGGTCTCTTAATCTTTTACATGGCTGTATAAAAATATGTGTGTTTCTTCCTGTGTGTGTAGCATGGAGTTATTGTTTTAAAGGTAGACACTTTTCTGTGGAGCTGTTGTTTAATCTCATTAAACTGCCAAAAGACAATATTAAGTTACACGTTTATCAATGACATTTTACTGTATACTTCTTAAAAGGTAATGGGTGAAAAACAACCCACTTCGGATTATTTACATAACACGGCGCTGGAGGTATATTCATTTTACCTATCAATGTTGGGTAATGAATTTCACCTAACAGACCTGTTGATTCAGTTAGTAATTTGCTGGGTTCATTCAACTTGCTACGACTACTACTGCAACTACTATAGCCTACCGAATTATGATAAGGTATCAGGGCTGATAAATAAATACATTTATTATAGTAATAATGTGAAAAATATGAATTATAAGACATATTATTGTTGTTGTTATTCTAATAATAATAACAATAATAATGTATACAGATATATAGTATATACTGTATATACACGGTATACTGTACATATACCGATATATATACTTTATATATATTTTATAATAAGTACATTTTAAATATATAATTACAATTACCATTAAAATATAGTGAAAATGCTTGCTTTATGAACATTGTAAAGATGGGCAGTGTAGCAAACAGTCTAATTTTCCGGCCACACATGACAAGTTTGCAACAAAGTTCACACAGGGCTTGGGGAAGTTGAAACAGTGAAACAAACATTAGCTGTCCATTCGTCCCATGGTGAGCCTAAACCACAGGGTGTGGCCATGCTGACCTCTCCCTGATGAGGTTGTTCCCAACGTATAGGATATAAATGATGAGGCATATAAATGATGAGGAATTCGATGTACCTCTCTCTCACACCCACACTGTGGATATCAGTGACTAATATCTATGTACATTTTCCTGACCACAGTATTTCTATCAAGCCTTGTGCACGTAGGCTACATGCTTAATGGACAGTCTTCAAGACACGTGTCGACAGCTCCTGTCACCTTGCAAAATCCTTTGAACTTTACAACAGCAGGAGACACGAGTCTAAACAACCATATTGAACGTGAAGTGCGAAAACATCTTCGGCCCAGTTAGCTAGTACACCCCTAGATAGCTAAATGCAATGGTGGAACGTATTAGCCTAGGCCAAGGACGCATATCTGTGTCTACCCTTTCTTGTCCTTGCCTTACACACTGTTCACAACTTCTCTGTTGAGCTACGTTAAGCGAATTGGAATTATGTTCGTTTACATACACCCCATTCAAAAATGGAGGGAACCTGGAGCTTGTATACCAGTATACCATTTCTTATTTTAACAAAAGTGGCACAAAACAGAAACACTTTACCCCTTTTTTTTTGGGAAACCAGTCCCGACTAATGCGTCAATGTTCACCCAACAACATGAAGCAACATCCTCAAACCTGGCATATTTTTGGGTGTACAGTCTAAATGTACAGCGCATGCAGGAGGGTGTGCTACTCTAAAGACTCATGGTCTATCCAGGGGGATGATACGTGGGATCTGTGGGAGAGGAAGAGAGGCTGGATGGGAGGAGATGGGAGGATGTCAAGGTATAAATGGCAAGAATGGGATCAGTACCTTGAAGGAGGCGAGGAATCAATTCAGAAGAAAAGCGCGTCACTTTATCCGACAGAGAAAGGGACTACGTATACTGTAAGTCTTCATGTTGCGTTTTCAGTTGTTTTAATTGTTTTTGCACACAATGGGGCCTTTTTCACAGAGGTCATGGTCATAGTAAGGGGGACGCAGGTGTAGCTCACACGTTTCATTTTAGGTCCATTTCATTTAGGGGTGTCAGTGCATCAGCTTTAGAAATGTAACAGACAGTGTTAAACCTATGATGCCTTTGTAAAAATGATCCACTGATGCTGTGATATTATTTGCTTATCCTCTATTTTAAGGCAAAATCCAACATGTTAAAAAAGGGCTGCCAACTTTGACAGAGATTTGGTCATTTCTTGGATGCGTTAGTGACTATGTGTTTTTGAGCAAAGCAAGGGGTCAATTCTTTTAATTTGTGAAATATGACAGCAGTGGGTTTTCAGGATGCAAAACAATAATATGTAAATTATGGTAAATTATAGGGAAATATTGGTGTTTAAAAACATAATACTGGTTTATTTTAAAATAACATATTCCAGTGAAAATTACAATATTCATTACATCTGCTAAATGACTGCTAAATGATGTAATTGTTATTTTAACGGGCAGGATAGTCTAAGGTCATGGGTTCGAGCCTTGGAGTCGGCTCAACTGTAAGCATCCTTGAGCAAGATGCCTAACCTCTTCCTGCTCCTTGTAATACTTGCACTAGTACTCACTGTAAGTCGCTATGGATAAAAGCGTCTGTGTAAATAGTAAATTGTGCCCCATTAGATCAAGATCAACATAAGGCCTACCATCCAAAAAGCAGGCCTGTAAACATTGTATCCAGTACAATGCATCCAAATCTCATAGGCTATAACGAATACAGAATATCTCTAAAGTCAACATTAACTTTGGAGATGAATCTGTGATAAAGTGGGCTATTTATAGTTACTTATATTTCTTAATTCTCCTAGTTAAAAACAGGGCTAATATCTATCAACAGAATTTTAAGGGTCATATTGTGTACCAGCGCGTCTTTGTTCAAACAGGCCTCATGGGTAATGGACACGGATCCAAAGCAAAAAAGGCTCTAACAATTTGTATTTCTTACCTTCCTTTATGCCTAATGGATCCTTGGGAGGGCCTCTGAGAGAGGAGCTAGGCTATTATCAGTGTTGATATAAGACTTTAAGTCAATGTACAGAGCTATCCTTGCGGAATAAGTGCAATTTGGCATGTTTCATTGATAAGCCTGCGCGGTTGGGGAGGCAACGCTCTCGTGGACTGCTTTGATCACCATAGAACAGAAGAATGTACTGTAGAACCTAAAACACCTATGGGATTTTTTTCTTTGTCATCTATAGGCCTATTTGTATACGAAACTGACCCGTGGGTAAATTGTGTGAGGAGCATCGGTCATAATCTCCCGCTCTTTGCGTAATTACGCAGGCAGGTGGCGCGGAGCCACGATGGGGCAACTGAAATCCAAACTCAGCGGGCCAGGACAGCAGCCTTCCCCCCGCATCCACTTTTCTGCCAAGGAGGAAGCCTCCCCGAGATACCCATCACAACAGTGTGGCAACCTCGAGACAGGACCTCCACCGACGATCGTCGTCAGCCACTCGGATGCTTCGGAGCGCCGGGACTCGAGGCAGGAGCTGCGCAGATCGTCGATCTACAGCACGGTGGACCTCGTGCCACAGCTGGACTTCTATGCTAACTCGCTGCACGGACGCCATTCGCAGAGCCGTCCATCCCTGGAGGTCCTCCGCAAAGCGTTCGACGTAAGTGAATGAGTAGCCTAGTCAATAGGTAGCTCCTATGATATTTTACTGTAAGTTTTGAACAGAATGCTATGTAACAATTTATTGCCACCAGTAAATGATTAGTTCCTGGATATCTGTGAGTAATGACCTAATGGCCTATTACTTAATGATTCATCTATTATTAACAATGAATCATGTTCTGTATCCACCTAAGGTGGACACACATGCTGTGGGGCCTCTGTGTTGTTCTCTGAAAGACATAAAACAATGGCTAGTCAGCTCCTGATAATGCGCATCTGCGGGTAATGTGGTCAAAAAGGTCGCCACTTGGACTGTGTTCACGTCACCACAACTATGTGCTGGAAAAGCACTGGCAGTAAAACAAATAAACCTTTGTTAAACCACAAAACAATAAGTAATACCCAATTGATAATACCCAGAGCAAAACCAGTTCTCTGACGTGCTGGGCTTTTACATTTCAGCAGCCTTTTTAATATTTGTAGTTCACATTAAGTGAAAAATTGCCAGTGCACAGTTAGGTACACTAGTGGGACAAACAGCTGTATCAGCAAATCCATGGTCAAGTTACAGTATATACCTTGTTGCCTTAGGTTGAATGATCACCTTCTTACAGCGTATTGTATAGACACACACAGTGCACTGTAATTATGATGTACAGAAAGTAAGGCTCATACATTTACACCTGTACGTTTAATGTAGACACAGGAAGCAGATTTGGAAAACCACACCACTGATTCTGCATGTAGCGATGTCCCGGCCGCAGAGGGCGGATATGACGAAATAGAGGCCGCAAAGACGGGGAAGGCCCCTATTCGATTTGGCTGGGTGACTGGTGTCATGGTGAGAGAGGAATGTGCATTGGTTCTCACGCGATATTCCACATGCAGATGGACACACACACACACGAACATTCTCTGATTATGTGGTAACAAAACAAAAAAGCCGTGGTAAAAAAGGATTATGTTTAAATTAGAATCCATTACGCGTCGCGTCAAGCGTGCGCGCACACACACATGTGCTCACCTTCTCGCTCTCTTGCGACAGATCCGCTGCATGCTGAATATCTGGGGAGTCATTCTGTTCCTCCGTCTGTCCTGGATCACCGCCCAAGCAGGCATCGGTGAGCAGTTATCAGTATTATTAACACATAATAAATACTGTAAATGTGGAAGGTAAACGTAATACTTGTGTGTTCCCTGAGCTCAACAGTCCCTCGGCACCACCTATCCCTGCCACTGTTGACCTTCATACCTGTGTGTTAATGGTTCACAAACAGTGCGACCCATTCCAAGTGGAATATCAATAATCTCAAAAAAAGGAAATGCAACGATCCGTGCCTAACCCTAACCCCCTCGTGGTAGTCGATGCTGCTCTGGATAAACTGGTTGCTCAATGCCCTAAGAGATTGGATTAGTTATGAGCTTGTCTGTTTCTAGAACTTTCCTCGAGGAGTTTGATGTAGTGGCGAGGCTATCCAAATTATTTTGTTGATTAGTTCATTTCCATTTAGTACCTCTAGGGTTAGGGTTAGGGTTAGTACCTCTGTGTGTATGTGTGGTGGTGTAGGCATGGTTTAGCGCTGTCTGTGAGAGTGAGAGACTGTGTTGGCGGTGTGGTTCAGGCGACCCCCGGGATAGGGAGCAGGTGTGTGTGATGAGCTAATCGCCTGTCTCGCTATGTAGGCAGGGCAGGAGAACAGGGCCGGAGACAAAAGGGATCTGCCAACCCTCCCGACACGGCAGAATTACTTGCCGATTACTTGCCGAACAAAAGTAGAAACACAGAAACGGAAGTAACACGGGTTAACATAGAATCAGATGTTTAATTATAATTTTTTTGTGCCTCCCCCCCCCACCACGCAGTGTTGACCTGGGTCATTATTCTGATATCGGCGCTTGTGACCTCAGTGACTGCCCTGTCCGTCTCTGCTCTCGCCACCAATGGAAGGGTCGTTTCAGGTCAGTAACCTTTTCCCAAATCACCTGTACTTACAGGCAAGAGGAACCTTTAAAGTGAATGCGTGCTTGACCCTACCCAATGTCCAGGTGGGGCTTATTTCATGATCTCTCGAACACTTGGTCCTGAGATGGGTGGACCGATAGGGATGGTCTTGTCTTTTGCCAATGCCCTGGCCTGTGCCCTGAACACCGTGGGCTTTGCAGAAGTCGTCCGAGATCTCCTCAAGGTAATCACTATTTGATCAATGTTTCACTCTCTTGGTTCAGAACATAGATTTTGTGCTTTTTCAAATTTGTGAGTTGTCTTTTCTATAGGCGTTATATATTTTGGATTCTTTTATACACAAATAACGTGGACTAAGGCTAATAAATGTTTCCACCTGCACTGAGAGATAGCTTACAGTAATCTGATAATCAGACCCATCCCATTCGTGATGATATGAGTATAATTTTGCCATGTCAAAATTGACTTATTACTTTGTTAAAATATGTATGGTAGCCTGAATAAGCTGATACGACTGTTCTGCTAATTATGTTCACATAGGAGTTTGATGTTGTCATGGTGGATGATATCAACGACGTCCGTATCGTGGGTGTGGTCACAGTGACTGTGCTACTGGTCATCTCCCTGGCTGGAATGGAGTGGGAGTCGAAGGTTAGCCGATGCACATACAGTACCCACCTTTAGTGCTGCTATCTATTACTGTTTGACTCACAATTTGCCTGCAATATTTCCTTCCTTCCTTCCTTCCTTCCTTCCTTCCTTCCTTCCTTCCTTCCTTCCTTCCCTCCCTCAGGCCCAGTATGTGTTCTTCATGGTTCTGATGGTCTCGTTTGTAAACTACTTTGTGGGCACGGTGATCCCAGCCAGTCCTGAGAAACAGGCCATGGGAATCTTTGGTTACCGCAGTGAGTTTCTTTTTTTACTAAAAGCTACAGTGTTGTAGCTTACTTTGTAGACATGAGTGTATAAGAGTGAAGTTAGAAGTTAAATGAGCACAAAAATTTGGTTCAAACCATTAACAATGAGATGGAGATTCAAATAATTTCGTAGGTACAGAATTAGCTATTTTCATCTACAGTATATAGCGCCTATATAGTCCACATTTCATGGAGTTCACCATGTTTACCAGTAAGTTTAGCATCGTCTAAAATGCATCTAAGACAGTAGGTGTCAGTATACCATCCAGGGATTACATTTTCATTTAACAAATAAACTAAAAACTGCTTATTATCACTTTAAAGCCTCAATCTTGAACTGTTATTGTTTTCAGGACCAGCTAGTTTGGTGTTAAATTGAAACCTTAACTCTTACTTAGCGAGGGTGACCAAAACAATAGATAAAGTAATAGATTGCAACTTTTTTCATACGTTTTCCCCTTCACCAGGCGAGATCTTCACAGACAACCTGCTACCAGGACTTGGCGCAAGTTTCTTCGATATGTTTTCCATCTTCTTTCCCTCTGCCATTGGTATCCTGTCTGGCGTCAACATCTCTGGAGACCTCAAGGTATGACCAGGTGGAAGTCAAACACTGGCTTACCTGCGGCTACTATGCCTACACAAGGCAGAGTCTTGTCGAGACGTGACATTTCAAATCTTCAAATATATCTTTTTTAGGAGCGGCATAAACTTGAGGCAGTATTTTAGGCTGACAGTTGTTACCCAGTTCAAATGTGTCGTGGAGATTGCTATGTGGGCTATAGCATGCCTTGTAATGCTAACGCAATATCGTTAACATTAATGAAACGGTTCAATGTTAACTTAATTTATTCATATCCATTTGCACTTTCCCATCTCATTCGTTAAGATCGGTTCAACCCATTGAATAGCTGGGCGAATGTAAAAGTAAATATAATAAATTATTAACCTTAATACGCTGATATTTACCAAAATAGGCTATATATCATGATTTATTATTATTATTGGGATAAACCAAGCAAATCTATGTAAAATGAGACATTCAGCATGATGGAATGGAATGATCCTTGTTTCATAACCGCATTTTGCGATAATTTTAGAGTGAGATTGTCAGGGCAAATCAGGCTCCATCGATTGAATCATCAAATAGTCGACTATTCAGGGTGAAGTATTTAGCTTGGAAAGGGTAACTATTATCTTGGAATTGACACCTTCTGACTTGGAATGGAATGTAGAAATAGAACTAGATTTAAAAAATTTGTTAAAACAAACTTTTCTCAAGAACATATAAAGTCTTCCATGATAGAGTTTTTGTCATTTTGAATGATCTTCCTGAAATAGATATTTGGCATCTGTTAAGGTTGACAGGATTTTAAATAAGACAAATGGATATTTCCTCATAATTCATTCCTCATGAATAGCAAAAATGAATTCGAATTTATTTTTTTAAATATGTAAATATTGTCAGTGTAAAGATATCTCACACGTACCATTGTGTGAAACTCAACATTGTGTATTACTCCTTTGACTATCCCACAGGACCCAGCGACGGCTATCCCCAAAGGCACTCTTGCGGCCATTTTTACAACTACATTGAGCTATCTGTTTATTTCCATAACTGTTGGTGAGATCATTTTCAATTGCAATGAGCTAAATCCCTACCTATACTGTATGTTGTACTGCCGTTCACTGTGCTGCACATTTATCTTTAGGGATTAAACACTACATTTATGCACAAATTACTTAACTGCTCAATTAACGGTTTCTTCTCCTTCAGCGTCGTGTGTTGTGAGGGACGCCTCAGGCAATCTAAATGACACTCTGACAGGGAATGTCACCGACGGCTGTGTGGGACTGGGATGTGGGCTTGGATGGAACTTCACAGAGTGCGTCCAAAAACAGAACTGTGAGTTTGGCCTTGCCAACAACTTCAAGGTACAGATCATTTCAAGTCAATTCATTCTTAATAGAGCAATGCTGAATTATACAATTAAAGGACTACCCATATGGAGTCAGACTATGCCCTCACAGCGACAGTTCAGTATGTTTCAAACGAGACCTTAGTAAAATGTCATTTCCCATGGTCTGTTAGGTACCATTGAGAAATGTGCAAAGTTCCTGGCGCTTCTTGCACTCACCCAAACTGAAAACTCAATGGTTCTGGTCAACAGGTCCTCGGCCAACTTTCAGGTTTCTACTACCTCATCACTGCTGGTGTTTTTGCGGCCAGTCTGTCATCGGCATTGGGCTTCCTTGTGTCTGCGCCTAAAGTCTTTCAGGTAAGTAACCTTCTTTCAGGTACAGCACCTTCTTATCTATGTCCCCATCTGCTACATCACATTGTATATAATTTCTTTTAACAAAATTATAATGTGCTATAAAATTCAGTTCAGGAACCTGGATTGACTTTAAAGACACCACAAACAACTGTAACTGTATCTTTTTTTCCACAGTGTCTGTGCAAAGACAAGATCTATCCGTACATTGGATTCTTTGCAAAGGGTTATGGGAAAAATCAAGAGCCTCTCAGGGCCTATTTACTCTGCTATGTCATTGCTCTGGCCTTTATTCTGATTGGTAGGTCACATAATATAGTTATTATAATTGCTGATTATGGCACATTTAGCTGAATAGAATAATATATTATTGTTATCATAATTCTTTGACAGACCGGGTATAATGTACTGTATATTTGTTTGTGTAGTTACTGATGTGTAGTGTGTTTCTGTCCCTCCTGTGTTGTTCCTACAGGACAACTGAACAACATTGCCGGTTTAATTTCCAACTTTTTTCTTTGTTCCTATGCCCTCATCAACTTCAGCTGTTTTCACGCCTCCATTACAAACTCCCCTGGTAAGTGAACTGCTAATATGTACTGATAAATACACGCATTTTCTAAATATACCAACCGGAGCCAAAGAGGCCATTGGTCTTTGTCGCCCCCTTCAGGTTGGAGGCCATCATTTCACTATTACAGCAAATGGACAGCTTTGTTTGGGGCAGTTATATCCGTATTACTGATGTTCCTTTTTAACTGGTGGGCTGCTCTGGCTACATTATGTATCCTCTTCTTCCTGTTTGCATATGTCATCTACAACAAGCCAAGTAAGTCGTCATAGAATTACATTGTTAATATAAATAAGTCAATCACAACCGTACTGTGTCAAACAGCATTTCACATGCAATATTGCCTAAATAATTTACATTACCCTGCCCAACAGACACAGGAAAAGGTGGAGAGAGACTGAAAAAAGAGTCAAATAAATACTACATTAAATTTGAGGGTGTAAAACGAGCGTGCAGACGACAATAGTAAAATATTGAGAAAATAGCATCAAATAAACATCACATAAAATGTGTTAAAATAGGGTTTATGGTGTTATTGGTTCTCCAATAGACTGTATGTTTGTCTAGTATGGCTGAAGGATGTTGGTTAATTCAACTGCCTTTGTAATATGCGTGTGCGTGATTCCACAGAGGTGAACTGGGGCTCGTCAGTTCAGGCCAGTAGATACAACTTGGCTCTGTCATATTCTGTCGCTCTCACAGGAGTGCAGGAACACGTCAAGAACTTTAGGTAGTGTATTTCTATTTATTATTGGTATTGACTATGATTATTGACCGCGTGGCTCGTCTACGGTGGCTTTAAGTTGCATTCTGTGCTGACCTCCTCCCAGACCACAGTGCCTGGTCCTGACAGGGCCACCCAACCTGAGGCCAGCCCTGGTGGACTTTGTGGGCTCGTTCACCAAGCACACAAGCCTCATGATCTGTGGAGACATACTCATGGTCGGTCCTATGATTGTCTGCTAGCCGGTCTGTCAAGCTGTCAAGCTGTTTGTTAGTCTTTTTGTTTGGTTTTCTGTCTGTTAATGGGGCTCACGTAAGAACACAATATATATATATATTTTTTAAATATTTTTTATTTTCTTAAGTTACTTGTACTCTACGCCAGATACAGGAGCCCTCATAACATACAAAAAACAAATGATCCACCTGTTTGTAGATGAATGCACATTCCTTAGAGTTGAGCCCAGAAAATGTTTGGCATGTAGACACTTGCTAGTGGTGTTATCGCTGTGTTCTGTATTGTCACTGAAATAAAAAAAGAAATGGTTTGATAAGAATTTAAAATAATCATCAACTGATTCTTATACTCACTTTTCCTTTAAGGAGCCGGAGAGGCAATCTCTGTCGCACAAGGAAATGGAAGGTTTAGTCAAGTGGTTGAACAAGAGAAAGGTGCGCTCGTTTTATACACCCTTCGCTGGAGACAGTCTCAGAACTGGAACTCAACAACTACTGCAGGTATTTCATCTCCTGTTATTCACTTCTCCAATTCCAATTAAATTACTGATCATGCCAATATAAAGTTGTGAAGCTCTCCTCATCTTCTGTAAAACCATGAATGTTTACTGGTAAAAAGAACCTGTGCTATCATGCTTGTTCTTGAAGGCCTCCGGTCTTGGCAAGCTAAAGCCCAACACCTTGGTTCTGGGCTTCAAGACAAACTGGAGAGAAAGCTTCCCTCAGTGCCTGGAGGACTATATTAAAACCATATAGTAAGTATGGCCCACCCATACAGGGGGAGCGTCTGCTTTCTGGAGCCTAGCCACTAGGGGAGGCCAAGAGGCCAAGTATTGCTCTTAAGTATTAGCTTGTGGAAGAGGAAGAGGGGTGGGGGGCATTCTGACAATCCTTCTGTATGACAACTGGGTTTAAATGGGTAATTTACATGTAATTATAATGATTTAATTATAAATTGCCTGAACTTATTTTTTTATTAATCTGTCACTGTCTTTCATTCCCCAGTGACACGTTTGACTCCAACTACTGTTTGTGCGTGTTGAGGATGATGGATGGACTGGATGTCTCTGAGGAATTTTATTGTGAAGGTAAAATCCTCTAAGGCCTAATATACTGATGATACATGATTTAATTGATGGGAAATATAACCTCTGTCCTGCAGTGAACCAGGGCTTTGAGCCAGAGGAGGCCACAGAACAGGAGGGTGGTAATTCACCAGAACAGGCCCCCGGTGAGCACTAATATACACAGAAACACACTCACATACCT
>JAODLI010000869.1:0-11685 GCA_027575585.1 Percopsis omiscomaycus | reverse complement strand
TCAAGTTTACAATCTTCAAACAGTAAATAATTGCTAATTGCGAAGTGCTTAAAATTTTAAGAGCTGATCTAGCAGAGGGAATTTATTTTATTTTTTTCAGAAAGGGAGGAAAGGAGGATAGAATAAGTATTGTTAGTGTCTTTAGTGCTATGAGGTAGAGAGATCGGTGGCCGAGGTACCGAGATGGATTTTGCCGAGCACTAATGTATTGGACACCGTTATGCTTTCCTGTCTTTCAGGCACGATAAGCATCTCTGGTGCGCAGCCTGCCACAAGCCACAGTGGGCAGATGACCGTGGTCAACGCCGGCGGGATGTTCATGGTAAGCAGTGCGTTGATGCCTGCTGTGTCCACAGCACGCATGTGCCTTGACCTGTGCGTTGATGCCTGCTGTGTCCACAGCGCGCATGTGCCTTGACCTGTGCGTTGATGCCTGCTGTGTCCACAGCACGCATGTGCCTTGACCTGTGCGTGATGTTTGTGGTTCCAGATGGTTCCAGGCGGAGGGGGCGTGACACCTGTCCAGCGAATGCCTCTACCAGGGACCACCACGGAGCTGGTGGAGGAGGAGCCCCTGTACGTCAACGCCAAACAGTATCGCCGCATTCTGAAGAGACGACAGGCCCGCGCCAAGCTGGAAGGAGAGGGCCGGGTTCCCAAGGAGAGACGGGTGAGTGAATGTACACAAAGGTCCACTCATTCAGGGGTAACGGTACATGTTTCAACCCCAAAACCACCACACTGTTTTGGGTTCGACCCCACCCGGACACTGAAACGGGCGTGCTTGTGTGGCTCCTCAGAAATACCTCCATGAGTCGAGGCATCTCCACGCCATGAAGAGACACCGGGGAGACGGTGGACGCTTCTTCACTGTGAAGGAAAGGGAGGCGATGTCGTTCAGCATGCAGGAGTGGGCCATGTCTGAAGCCCCCAACCAAGAGATTTAACACTTCTCCCTCCCTTCACTAATGTCCCTCTTCAGCCGTTGCTTCATTGTGGCTTCATGGTCGTTTTGTTCTGGTGCTTTTCTAGTTTATAGGACAGCTTTTATCATTAATCTTGTGTCATTGTTGCCCCGTTTAAAGCATTCTGTGTGTTTATTTCCCCTGCTGGGATGGGGTCATGTTAGAGCTAGGATCTAGCTTCATGCCACTGGTGTAAATACATGTCATTTGAATGTATAACATGGGCAGAATCGTCTTGGGCTGTGTTTTTATATGATTATGAATATGACTACACTCATTCAGACATCAGTCGTAAGCACAGAGGACCAGATACGTTTAGTTTTGGAAATGACTTAAGCTTATACAAAACATTCAGTATGTTTTTTTTATATGAGAAAAATAAAGTTGATATTGGCAAATCATATAAGTTTTACAAACGTTCGTATAAACATTTCTGTTTAGGTTGGGTGGTCGACTTAGCTTATTTTTTTCTCACCATTATGATGATGGTTAATTCCTCAGATGAAAATGTAAGCTTTTCTAACCCTGGATGCTGTATCAATGCAACTAACCTTGCAAACTACATTAAAAAAAAAAAGTCTCAGTGAAAAGTGAACCAGTTGGTAAACCGGCTCCGAAGAGGAAGAGGAGGAGGCTATCTTCCTCCAATGCCGTGACTATTTTTAAGCAATTGCTCGATCCCTTCTGCAGGAAAGGAACGAGTAATGGAGGATGCGTGAATAATTTACTATATACATATATATATATATATATAAGTTATAGTATACAGCTCTGGAATAAATAAAGAGACCACTGCACATTGTTTTTGATGCAATGTGCAGTGGCCTCTTTACACACACATCTCAAGAAGTGGGAATGTCTTCACGTTGGTTCAAACTTTCACGTGGACTCAAATATGGACTGTTAAGATTTTGCTGGTCAAAGTTCAAGGTCACTGACGTCACATTGTTGTGAACAAGCTACATCAGGAACCCCTCTACGGAATTAAAATGTGGCACGAACATTCACTTGGACTCCAGGATGAACTGATACTGCAGCTAATGTTTTGGGAAGGAACATTAAACTTAAGTTGGGACAGCATTTTTCTCGCTGAAAACTATTCAGTGGAATCATACCTCTTATTCATTTATTTTAACCTCGACATTAAATTATATTGGTCTTTACAAAGACTGGTTCACTGAGGCATACAGTTGTGGGGCAGTAATTCTAGTTTATATATATATATTCTTGTATTTCTTCAAATTATGGTTTCCAGAGTTGTATATGTAATCATATTTATCACGCTTTATCTAATTAAACCTCTCGGCTTGACCAAAACACTACAGGCGCCAGGGCTGGCTTCACATAACCGCAACCAAAACATCCATTTAGCAGGTAATCCCCCTCGTCTCAGTGCTGCTAGGTAATCCTCCCTATCCTTCCTGGCACGTAGTAGAATGGGAGCTCACTACCTCACTACCCAGTGTGTCGGCTGCATGTTGTGCATCTTATTATGGTGTTTTAGTGGAACTAGGGCTGCCTTCAGGGCGGCGTAACGTTACATTTACGTTTAACCAAGTAAAATGGCTGTGGACTGAATGTCCGAGGGGTGGAAGTGATTAAAATGGGATTGATAAATTGTCATGTGAATTAGAAATGAAGTTGATAAACTATACGTTCACCCTTCAGCCAAACAGCTTTGGAGCGAATGATAAAGGCAAGCTCATAATTAATCAAAACAACAGCAATTTAATAAAGTGACCTTCGATTTTATTAACTGAACATTACAATTTAAATATTTATAACAAAGGCACTTTTACCCACTTCATTTTTAATTCGAATGACAAGTTATCAACCCCATTTTAATCAAATGATAACTTGCTCCCCTCATGGAGGTTCGGTGTGAAAACCAGGAGAAGTTGGGTCGCGGGTTGTACAGCGGTCGCACGGCGGATAACCAATAAAGAAACATTTGTGGCTTCGCTTCTGCACGGAGACCCGTGAACCCGCCGACTGTGTCTCAGCCGTGCGGAGTCCGGAGGCTTCGAAAGGATGGTGGGTCCAGCCACCTCCGCGGTTTGACGGATGGACGCTTCGAGAGGATGGTGGGTCCAGCCACCTCCGCGGTTGACGGATGGACGGATGAGTCCACATAATCCGAGTTCATGTCCGGTGAAATAAGACGGTAACGAACGTGACTTTCGCCACTACGGGGGGGGTGTCAAACAGCGACGATGACACGCATTGATAAAACAAACCGCTGCCACGCTTTTTGTATGTCCGTGTCGGGCTAGTACGCGGTTTGACCAAACGAGCCCCTGGTCTATCACCGGTCAAGTCAAACGGGAGTAGAGGTTCAACGTCTTGTAAATGAACGGTTACTTCCACCATTTCTACCCGCCGTCTGTCCTGACACGTGATGTCACCGAGACGCCTCCCTCCGCGTCAGAGGGGGGCGTCCTAAGCACCGCCCAACCAGGTGACAGCTGAGCAACAGGCCTGCGGAGCGCAACGCAGTTCGGTGCCAACGGTAAAACCCGGGACCATCCGTCGGAGTGCGGCACACGCTCGATTGTTTTTTTACTGTCTTAGTCTTCTTTCCTTCACCTCCTCCAGCTCCCCCCTTGCCGACAGAGCCAGTCTGCGTTTAGCTCGGAACGTTTCCTGCCGTAGCATCTCACCGAGAGACGCAGCAGCGGTTAGGGTTGTCGGGAGACAGCGCCAAGTATGTCGGATTCAGCGACAGACGCGAAGTTGGAGTTGAAGCAGGCCAGCAAAGAGGTAAAGGAGAGCGAGAACGTGGCGGAGAAGTATTCTGCCATGACGGTGAGCAAGAACGGCGACGTGACGATGGCCGAGCTGTCGCTCGCCTTCAGCGCGGTGCCCACCCACAAGCCCGTGAAGAAGGTGAGCTCGCATGCTTCCAGGTTCACTCACTTTGGCTGCTGCGGGTCACTTTGGCTGCTGCGGGTCACTTTGGCTGCTGCGGTGGCAGGGACGATTAAAGGCACAGTTCACCCCCAAAACAAGTTCCAGTGTGCCAGCTCGTCGGTGGAGGAGGAGGGGGATAATTGATACCCAAAATGATCGTTTTAAGTACATGGGGTGTTCCTTTTTAAAGGAGACACGTGTGTTACAATCAGGTCGTAACATATCCAGTCGATTTTAAGGTTACGGTATTCCTTTTAATATTGGTTCTACTGCTTTCAGCTACCAACAATCAACTCTTTATATATTATACATTTTCTTCCAGTATTTCTTTATTTCTGGTGTCGACCTATAGCCGTACAGTACAGTTTACATTTTACGAGCATTGTATTGTTCTACGTGTATGTCCACTATAGGACCAGGACTATTTTCTATCGGGCTATCCGGAGGTCTTGTGCGTTGCAAGTAGGCCAACGTCTTTATGTGTCCTTGAATCTGCTCCGGTAGTTTCTTCCTTTAGCTCACCTGCGCGCACCGCTGGGAAGGGCCTCGTAAAGAAGGCATCGACCTTCCAGAACAGTCTGACGGGCGCAGACTTGGACAATCATTGACATTGAATTTGCATATTTACTTTATGTATAAACAGGGACAACGGACAGTTAGTGACTGTCCCAGAATTAGCTAGAAAGCTACATTTAGTCTGCAGTGGCTGGGCAGGTGATACAAAGACAGACAAGTCCCAGTTGCAGTGTCCAGTACATAAACCTGTATGTACAGTATATGTGTATAAAATAGAACACATAAGAAGGTGCGCTATGCTTGGTATCTGAGGGATCTGAGGGTCACATGACTGGTTTGATATCGGCCATGTTTTGAGTTGTAATTTAAAACTGGAACAACTTGAACTTTGTCTAATACTGCAAGGAATAGAGAATGTTTGTAGCTCTAATAGAAAAAAGCTGATCTGCCGAATTCTGAGCCCCGGTGTTGCCCTACACAGTTGTATCTTCATCTGATGGTGATTTGCTATTTGTTGATGTATTGTAACGTTGGCACTACGCCACTGTCTGGGGGTCCGGGGGCAATCACCTCCACAACTCTGAACACTTGAATGACAAAAAGAGCCATGTCCTTCAAAATATCTGAAAGGATCTGTTTCCACACATCCACCCATTGGGGAGCCGAGCTGAGGAAGACTGCCTTCCAGTATTTGGTCTTGTACACTTTGCTTGTGTCGGCTACTCGAAACTCAGCGCAGACGGACATCTTTGTTCTCTTGGAGTGTTTCCAAAAGGAAGAGTTACCAGATATTATACATTTTCAAGGAAGAAGGAAGGAATGGAAAAGAAAAGAGCTGAGGCTCAGAATGCTACGGTGTGTACACACCTCATTAAACAGACTAAACACAATGGAAGCAGTTTTTGTTATGATTAGCTTAATAGAAAATTTGACATCCACATCACAGATTTTCAATGCAATTCCCTTTTTGAAAGGAGCATTCAATAGTCTATTATTGAATGCAGAAATAGACGCAGAGATGAGTTTTGGCAGGCGTACGATTGGTTACCAGGCGGCCAATGTCAATGCCCGTTCTAGATGGATTTTGAATGAATTAAACCTATGCCACTTAATCAATGATTTAGTTTCCGTCTTTATAAGTCTTTATATAAGTGTCAGGGAAGCAATGTGGTGATCTCACCGCTGATGAGAAGCTGTAAGCCTCCAACATGGTCTATTTTGAGAGGGCGGTCCCTAGACACTGGACAAGGGATCTGTAAATGTTTTATTAAAGGCATCGGAATCCATAGCACATTTACATTTACAGCATTTAGCAGACGCTTTTATCCAAAGCAACTTACAATTAGTACATTTGTCAACAGTTGAACCGCTTAACCACCAGTTTTGCAAGTAGATAAGGACAGCATCATGTAACAATCATGCAAATGATTCCTTCCTCGTCTTCACTGCATCATGATTAGCTTTGTTTGGCCTGACCGTAACGAAGGTGGTGGCTTACTGCAGTGGGACCCTAATGTTCCAGGTCAAGCAGGAAGTGATATCAGTGTGTTTTTGTTCTGGAAAAGCCCTTCAGATGATGACAATGTGACATTCCTATTCTGTTTGAAGGTCCATAAACTAAAGAGGGACATCACCTATGATCTTTAGGATCAGAATCAGAATCAGAAAAAGCTTTATTGCCAAGTACATTTCTTACACATACGTGGTGCATATAAAACATTCTCTACATTTAAGAAAGATAAGAAATCAAGTATTAAAAATATAAACAATATATATATATACACAGTATGGAGGTAAGAGAGTAAGTACAGTCATTGTCAGTCTTCTTAACCATTTTTTATTGCAGTAAACTTGCATGGTATAGTCCTATGTGATGAAATTAACTTGACATTCTCGTTAATGCCATTTTCATGAAGCAGTTTATAAGTGACTGACAGCTGGGCTTTGAGCCCGGACCCAGGAACCAACCCGAGCGCCCACACATACGCCCACCTGCAAGAGCAGAAGGCTGTAGGCTCATTTATTTAGGCATAATCCAATCCCTCTGCGCTACATTCTTTAAACGTGAAACTCAATTGTGCAGTGGCAGAAATAATTACTTTATGACCTGGCCCTGTGGCCTACTGCAAAAGGGAACAAAAACACCAAGACAGCTAGGGCCTACAAATCTGCCACTTATTCTTCTCCATAGCTTCATTAACACTTTGCTGAAGTTTCACGATTCCTATAGAATTCCTTTCTCAGCATCTCAGGTTGCCTGGATTTGAAGCACAGAGAGTCCAAGGCAGAGGTTTTAGTATTGCAGTGAGAAAAGCTGACATGAATAGATACCAAAATAAAACTTGCGCTCCGTGCAAACATGTGCACTGCACAAACAGTCCTGCAAGCCGTGAAATCCCCTCCAGAGATTACTAGATAGAAAGGCTCAACCAATTCAGATGTACAATGCTGTACAATGCTGTACATCTACTATACAGTGTCCTTTATGCTGGAGACATTTAGTCCGATTCAGATTAGGTTTGATCAATTAAAGGGGAATTCCGGCCAATTTAGTTCTAGACCTAATTTTTCCCATGTCTCCTAGCGGTGGTGCTCAAATATAAATACTAAACGGTGCCCTTTGATCCAATACTTTGACCATGGAAGATTAATAACGATCAGATAATATTATCAGCCAAACAAAGAGGTTCTGTTGATGCACCTTATTGCTTCATAACCCAAAGAGGTGTTTCTCCTAAGGGACTGATACGTGTTCGCTCTCATGTACAGCAGTACGTGGTTGTAATGACTGAACTGCATGGGACACTAAACACCCGTGTCATCCAACATGGCACACTGCATCTTCTGTGTGCCATGTGCAAAGAACATTAGAAGGAAGCTAGTTTCCTGAAAAGGAGTAAAAGCCACCAGTCACAGAAGAAGGCAAGGTCAGTCATGTTTCCATGTGTGTCCTGACAGGACAGAACAGTCTGAGACTGACCACTTGCACATGACAATGTAGGATAATCTTATGTCTTAATTCTCTCTCCTGTCTGGCACGGTAAAGGTTCGGCCTACAGCCTATTCTTATCTAGCTGTCATAGTTAAGCCAATAGTTAAAGGCATGGCACACCACATGTTTCACGTAGTTGCTGCAGCTTGTAATGTTTGAGGCACAGCTCACAAACCTTTCAGCATGAGCGTGCTAATAATTCAACTGTGAGACACTATACAGGCCTAACAGATGTACATCAGTCACTAAAGTATACAGCTGGTTTGTTCTCAATGTCTAAACCACAACTGCTGCTTTTGGAGCAGTCAATACCATATTCACAAGGTAACAACTCTTGTTTGGTAAGAAATAAAACCTCTAGTGAAGCTGATGAAAGCAAATGTAAGCTCTGGTTTAGAGCTGTCCCACTATCACAGTCTAAACAGTGACATTGTGCACTGTATAATATATATACTGTATGTAGGTCCTAATGATAATGCACAAAGTTAGACACCTCGACTGGTATCTCGACCTGCCCTTGTAGTTGAAACCAGCATTACAAAAACATAGCCTAAATGCTTTACAGCCCCTGAGTGCTGAGTGACTTGCATCCCTCCCTACCAATCCCCTTACAGAACTCCTGGGCTCTTTGTAGCTAGCTCTCCTCTGCTCCCTCCCTCTGGAGCCTGTTGGTCTGCCAGTGACAAACCTGTTTGTAACCTGGGAATGTGCATTCATGTGATTGACAGGCCAGGTAGATTGGTCAGAACTCTCCGGGCACCGGGCAAAATCTAAATGGACTTGTATAGAGGCAGGGACTATGAACCAGAGCAGATATCCTCACAGAGCAGTTCACTCACTGAGAGCTGATGGATGTCTATCGCACTTCTAAGATCCATCTACATTACCTCCTACCTTCCAATGTTACAGGAGACCTTGTTTATCCCAAGGCTATTATACAGCATGTAATGTATTGACGAGGCTATTATACAGCATGTAATGTATTGACGAGGCTATTATACAGCATGTAATGTATTGATGAGGCTATTATACAGCATGTCATGTATTGATGAGGCTATTATACAGCATGTAATGTATTGATGAGGCTATTATACAGCATGTAATGTATTGATGAGGCTATTATACAGCATGTAATGTATTGACTTTCTGCCATCAGCAAATCCAGTTTGTGGAGGACAAGCAGGAGTTCAGCAGGTTCCCCACCAAGGCTGGTCGCAGATCCCTGTCCCGTTCCATCTCTCAGTCGTCTACCGACAGCTACAGCTCAGGTACAGAGACCAGCTACAGCTCAGGTACAGAGACCAGCTACAGCTCAGGTACAGAGACTAGCAGACAGCTCAGGTACAGAGACCAGCAGGTAGAGACAGCTCAGGTACAGAGACCAGCAGACAGCTCAGGTACAGAGACCAGCAGACAGCTACAGCTCAGGTACAGAGACTAGCAGGCAGAGACAGCTGTGTAGCATAGACCAGGATGTTGTTCTTGGTGACGTTAAGGTACTTTTTACATTTTGTTACAACAAAATAAACAGGGCCATCAAAAAAGCATGCACGCACTCACCCAAAACGTAGGATAACTTTACAGCACCAACACTTCTTTAAAGGATATTTTAAGAACAGCTGCATGCATTTGATCTGGTGGGTGACACTAGGCCAACCTGTGAAATTGCAAACAATAGGAAAACATTTGCTAGCCTCAGGACTAAAAAGGCTCTGGTGACTTTGTGTTTCTCTCTGCAGCTGCGTCCTACACAGACAGCTCTGATGACGAGACCTCCCCCAGGGACAAAACACAGGTCAACTCCAAGGGCAGCACCGACTTCTGCGTCAAGAACATCAAGCAGGCCGAGTTTGGCCGGAGAGAGATCGAGATAGCAGAGCAAGGTAGGTCCCAGTCTGCTGCTGTTTCTATCTCCTCAGTGTCAGGTGTGCTCTGGACACAGTACAGGGCTGCTGCTGTTTCTACCTCCTCAGCGTCAGGTGTGCTCTGGACACAGCACAGGGCTGCTGTCTTCTGGCTCAGCCAGGGAGATGATTTACAGACCACCGTCCTTCTGTTGGTGAGACAGGAATACATGTACATGAGGTCACAGAGCCAGGGAGGATGATGTCACAGAGCCAGGGAGTATGAGGTCACAGAGCCAGGGAGTATGATGTCACAGAGCCAGGATGAGGTCACAGAGCCAGGGAGGATAAGGTCACAGAGCCAGGGAGTATGATGTCACAGAGCCAGGATGAGGATGAGGTCACAGAGCCAGGGAGTATGAGGTCACAGAGCCAGGGAGGATGATGTCACAGAGCCAGGGAGTATGAGGTCACAGAGCCAGGGAGGATGAGGTCACAGGCCACGCAGCTTGTGCGTGCGTTCATCCTGTTTATGTTTCGCTGGCCTGGTTCTATTTCTGTGTCATAAACTGCCCCAGCCGGTCCCATGGGCGTCATGGGAACGAGACAATGGAATATAATTTGACATCTTCACTGCATGGAGGCCAAATGAGGCACGGCAGACAGCAGAATGAACCCACAGTGGGAGAACATGCCAACATTACATGCCCACTGCCATGAGTATGCTCCCTGCATTCGTACGTTGCTTCTGCACTGCCTCTAACACCAGTAAAGTGGGCACAGTGTAACCGGACCAACCACTGGCGTAACCCACAATGCATTTCAACTCTCAAGCTCTGTTTCAGGACGCGACACAGTGAGGCTAATAAACCTAATAAGGGTGCCTGTGAGGAAGCTGTGAGTAGCAAGCATTGACAGCTTGGTTGGGTTCACGTTGTCACACTAAACAGCGTATCACTAAACAGCGTAGTGTTAGCTTTAGGAGCAAACAGGGTCATGATATCATGTTTGGATCCACTGCACATGTAACGGAGGCCAGCGGTACAGCGAGGTGCTGCGCTGTGCAGGGTAAACCTCACTCCCTGACACCTTAAGAGACGTGTTAGCGACCGTCGCTAGGGCCCATTGGGTTATAGCCTCCCTTACTAACACGTCTGCCTCCCACGCCAGGGATCCGGGTTCGAGTCCGGTGCAGGACTGGACCGGTTACACACACACAACCAAAACTGCGCCGCCATGCGCCGTGTTGTCATCGACGGTGACGCAGCAGCAAATCTCCATGTGTTTCTACTCACAGTATTTCCTGTGTTTTACACCACGCCTTTCCACTCAAATCCTGTGTTGTTGTCTCTGAGGACAGGAAGGAAGCTTCTTCTATTTTATGAGAAGGGTGTAGGATGCTTCTGCTTTCCACCCGCTATTAATACATGCTTTTAGTATCTGATCTGTGATGCACAGTTAAGTGTGTCGGGCATGCTAGGCAGTGTGGGCCCACCCTTAGTCAATGCTTGCTAATCGGAACACTCAAGCCTACCAGCACTGACAGTGTGGGTGGGTACAGTACATCTAAGAGCACATCATGTTTGGTGTGTGTTCTCTCTCGCTGTGATGACTCCCACTGTCGCCCACGCATGTTCTTGTCCTGTCCTGCTTTCAGACATGTCGGCGCTGATCTCCCTGAGGAAGAGGGCGCAGGGGGAGAAGCCCCTGGCCGGTGCCAAGATTGTGGGGTGCACTCACATCACCGCCCAGACTGCAGTAAGACACCCCTCTGTCCTCTCTGCCCTCTCTGCCCTAGGCCTGAGGCAGGAACTGTGCCAACTGTGGGATTGGTTTGCTTGTTAAACGAATAGAGAACATGACGTTTGTCCGTTTCATTAGAGTGCAAATGTGACTGTGCTTGAAGATTGAGCAGCTTAGAGCAAACAACGGGGAATACAGTCTTCTGATTCTTAAACCCTCTAATCCGGTGTTTCTCAACTGGCGGGTCTCGACCCAAAAGTGGGTCGCGAGCCAGTGTGGGGTGGGTCGCAGGACGCGTGGGTCACAGGACGCGTGCTTCGGTGCCGTAAAAAAAGTCAAACTTTTATTTTTTTCCCGAACTTCCGATGGTGCGCTTTTATTGTGAAAGGTGCCTAGGTGTTTAGAACAGTGCATGTAGACGTGGTGCACAACCAGGCAAGGCCCTCCGCTCTAACCCGCTGTCTGCTCGCTGAACCCAGGTGCTGATGGAGACCCTGGTGGCCCTGGGGGCGCAGTGCCGCTGGACGGCATGTAACATCTACTCCACGCAGAATGAGGTGGCCGCCGCCCTGTCAGAGACCGGTGAGAGCATCCAGCGTCAGAGAGCATGGACAGGGGGGCCTGGGGTTTACTAACTACCATAAACTAAACTATTAGCTTAGTAGCTACCTAACTACCAGTTACTAACTACCATAAACTAAACTATTAGCTTAGT
>JAODLI010000868.1:0-11685 GCA_027575585.1 Percopsis omiscomaycus | reverse complement strand
GAGAGAGAGAGAGAGAGAGAGAGAGAGAGAGAGAGAGAGAGAGAGAGAGAGAGAGAGAGAGAGAGAGAGAGATTTCTTTCTTTATGTTAGGGCTAGGTCTTTTATCTTTTACCATGGGCAGCTGTTGTGTCAGAGGTCGTAACAGAATCCTAAGACTGACCTTACCAGATGCCAGCTACACTTTAGTTCAGATACGTTAAATAGATTAGTTCAGAAAAAGAGCTCCAGAGGCTCTTGTAGGACATTAACATGCTAACACTCGCTAACGCTGGCACATAAAACTGTTTTAAAAACACATTATGACAGTTGTTGTTTTTTAGCCTTGTTGGTAGAGGGCTTGAATCCTGAAAATATTTGTTTCCTGGTGCACCGTGGATTAAAACTCTCTTTGAAGTTGTAATCCTGAGTAATAAATCAAAGTTTGTTTGGTTTCCGTGTTTATTTATAGAGGTTAGGGTTAAGTAAGTTGTAATAAAATGCTGGACTTCGCCTGTAGCACAGTGTTCCTATCGCATCAGTTACTAAAACACAAGACCCCCTGGCACATACAGTGTAAAGGTATACGTCCTTGCGCTTGAAACACATTAATTCCTGTAGCATCCATTACGGATCCATTCCTTCTCACCACACCGATTAGCTCTAGCTAGCTAGCTAGATCACTGCTGCTCATACACTGTGCCTGTGAAGCGGTTTCACTTCTAGAATATAGAGGTGGTGTGACTGAAACAGCCACTTGGATGATAGCCAAGAAGACTGTGTTTGTGGGTTTGTGGGAGAGTGACGGGCAGTGCGTCATTAGGAGCAAATACTTAGCAATAATATTGCAGATAAGGAGTGTCGGTAATATACATTTTTTTTATACATCTTAAACACAATTAAATGAACTAGTTTGGGGAAAACGTTTGCTTATAGCTTGCTTTAATATTTCATGCTCTATTAATGACTGGAACATACGGGATAAGAAGCACATTTGTATACTGATCACGACGTCTGTTGCTGCTGTGGTGTCAGGTTATGGAAAAAACGAATAATGCATTTTAGATAAGTGAATACCACATCACCTTTATCAAATACTTCATTCATTCATTATATAACGCACAACTCATTTGTCCTGTCCTGAGTTTGAATCCAAAATGCAGCAGCGCGTCTAGTATTCAACCAACCAAAGTTCTCCCATGTGACCCCCTCATCCGAGACCTTCACTGGCTCCCCGTCTCAGCCCGCATCCGAGTCACAGCAGAATCACTACCGATCTTCCGCAAGAGACTTAAAACCCGCCTCTTAAAAGTCCACCTTGGTACCTCGGCCACCGATCTCTCTACCTCATAGCACTAATCCCACTCTATAACAATCCTTTATCTATCCTCCTTTCCTTAAAAAAAATTATTAAATAATTGATAATGTAACAGTGTAAATGTCGTCAAAATATCAAGATTTTCTTCGCTTTTCATATCACAGCCTAAGAATTTAAAATTTAAGTTTGTCATCCAGGCAGTGACAGTAGGTGTCAATCACATCATTACGAGGCGACTGGACCACCTTTGACTAATCAGGGGTGTTCATCTGCACCCAGCCTTGTACGCAGAGCAAACGCTAGCGGACAAGTGGACTACCTTCGACCAATCGGAACACCTGGGCTCTGTCTGGCTGGTGGTTCTCTGCTCGACAGACAAGGTTTTCAAAACGAGAGTTCCTAAACCGATGCTTTTTCACTCGCGTCATAAAACTGACTGTAGGTTCCACTGAATTTAGCCCTAGCTTGACGCTCCCGTACACTCCCTTCGTCCTCTTCGACATCAATAAATCCACTGGACCACTCGTAATAAATTTATCGTTTTACTCCGTTAGTAACAAAACATTTCCACAGGATAAATACAGAAGCTGAGTGATTAATTAACACAGAGAAAAAGAGATATTGTGAGAGAGAGAGGGAGGTCAAAAAACTATGTGGCTCCACTCTGCTAGCCTGACTGTCCACTAACTGAAACTTCACGAGCTCTCGTGAGAGTATTCCCGAACAATTAAAGATACATGCGGTTAAAGAAAAACAGTCCTTAATTCCCCAAATATTACCAATGTAAATAAATACTCTACATTAACCACATACATCTTAGATAATCATACAATTAACTCTATACGTTACTGTTAGCAAATACATTTAATTATTTATCTGTAAACTGCATTTAGGCTCCTACACTGACTAACGTTATATGACTAGTATTAAAAAAATAAAAATAAGGTACATTTCTTGGTTTATGCTCAATAGTGCTACCCGTTGCCCTGGAGCCGCACCCCATTCAGCCCACTGAAATTAATATTTAACCATGTTTAAAAAATTAAAAACTTGTATTTTTTTTTTACCTACAGTAGTGGTATAATCGTACACGTCCAACAGTGAATACGTTAACGGAGATGTCCGTGAGCGCGTCGTACGTGTTGAAATGTGTAATACGCATTTGCAGTCCGCAAGGTTGTGCAGGGCGGTACGATGTCTGGGCTGTACTCACAGGGGCCGCGATCATCCATCAGCGGCGGCCCGGGGACTTAATTTTGGCGAAGGCGCGCTAGGGTTTCACTCGGCCGTCGCCCCGGGCCGCCGCAAGGCTGCCGTCCTCTACCCCCCCCGCGCCCCCCCTTGCCTCGTCATCTTCTTCTCTCCTCTGTTGTTCCTCCCTCTTTGCCTGCTACGATTAATGGGCCACCGCCGCACTTTATTTTCTTTCTTTCGCTCTTTCTTCGCTCGCAGAGTTTCCCTCTCCTGTTTTCCCGCCTCTGTATTCGAATGCCACAGCAGATTGTGTTCCTCCTCCACCTCCTCTGTGCTCTCCCAGTCTTTCCCAAAGGCCAGGTGCTTTATAGACACTGCCTGCCTCACAGCACCCTTCCTCTCTCTAATTAGAGGAACTCATTGTTCCTCTAATTACTTTAAGGGCTGTACAAGCAGGCGCACGGTGTGTGTGTGTGTGTGTGTGTGTGTGTGTGTGTGTGTGTCATGCCTTTAAAGAGCCTCTAAGGGAGAGACCGTTGCCAGGGGAGATGAGAGAGAGATTGCCATTGTGTTGTGGGTTCAGGGCCGCGGCGTAGAGGTCCCTCTAAGGGCCCTTGGGTATTTTCCCACCCGTTGCCTGAAGTAATAAGAGAAGCTGTCGTTTGTTAGCTCTGGTCGTTAAAGCTACACTCCTCAATGGCACCGTAGCACCTGCAGGAATCCCAAATTCTTCCCCAGTGTCGTCGGTTAGAATTTGGAGGTAAGCTACAGTTGGCGGTCGGGAATGTTGTTGCTGTTTTGCAATCCCTGTTGTGCCGTTTGATCAGCTGTCAGTCAGGGGGTGTGTGTGTGTGTGTGTGTGTTAGCACCTCAGAGGGGAAGGGAGCTGCTAGCTAGTGAGCTGTCAGTAGGTCTTCCAGACAGCTGCTTCCTTCTAGATGGGCACTGTTCCCCAGATGCCTCGACCAGGAAGGGTTGGGGGAGAGCGAGAGACTTCGGTGCCTGAGGCCCCAACAGCCTGTCACAACGTATTACCTCAATGCACTTCAGATGGGGCTCCGTCCTACGGTGGGTTTTTGTGTTGTCATTCCCTCTCGCTCTCTCGCTCCCTCTCCGTCGCTGTTCAAATTTGGATGTGGTGAAACCCAGTTCTTAAGACGTGTTTTCATGTGACCCCCTCCAGTGTTTCTGTCTTTTCCTTTTACTGTGGGTTCCACTTTGGCCAGGTCTGTTTGAGGTTGCTCCCTGAGGGAAGACACGACCTCGGCTCAGCTCAATGACTCTCTCATCTTCCCTCGTCATGTTTCTCACTGATGTACTTGGGACTTTAGCTTGGGTCCTCTCCCCTTTGATTCCATTCTCTCTGCTCAGGCAGCAGTTGTCTAGTGTGGGCTGTCTGGATTGGCTTTTTACCCCAAGGCGTGGTAGCCATCTGTTGAAGGAGACGTCTTTGAAATGGACAGATGGGTTTTTTTTGGTGTGTTTCTGTATTTACTGTAGGCTGTTACATTTTAATAACCCTTGATTGAATATTTGTCCATTTTAGAACTGATTTTAGGCCTCGCCATACACACTCTCAATTCTGGCCTTTCTATTGGACAAGCTATGTCACGTGCAACACACAACAAATGGGCAGAGCGGAGCCGGAGGCAGAAGTGAATGCAACAACTGCTTTTTGTTGTGTAGAATAAATAATGTTAATAAAGTATGTACATAAAGAATCACAAATGCAACTGTGACCTCAAAGCTGAAATTTGCGTTAAATGGTGAAATGTGTATTGTGACACCTCTAGTTAAGCCAGTGGTGTTACCCAGCCAACCCAGTAGCTGTAGAAATAGCAGCATATGCATAGAGTGCATGTGCGTTCACGCGTGTCGCCTCTGTCGGCTTCTTGGAGTGGTTCTCGGAACAGGAAGTGGCACATGTGTGCCTTGGGAGGAGGCACTGCGGCCTCTAGAGTCTGATTGGCACATCTCAGCCTGCGTGCAGATGGCTGCGTGTTGTTTCGGTGGCAGCAAGCGTGGGTGCGAGTTGGAGGATGGAAGTGAGATCATTTCGATAACCGAACGAAGAGAGAGGAGCCCTTTCTTTTAAAAGCTGTGTGTTGTGTGTGTGTGTGTGTCAGACAGTTGGCGACATTGCCTTGTTTCGCTGCCTGTCCTAGTCGCCGCCTCTGCACATTTATCACCCCCCCCCCCCCCCCCCATAAACTTCTTCTCTTCCCATCTCTATTCCTCAGTTCCCCATTCAGTTCTTCCTCATTTCAGACACTTGCCCGGGCTGTTTCAAGACCTCCTATCCTGCTCTCATGCGTGAATAGTGCACTCTGATGTGCCCTGGAGAGAGCTGGAGAATGTGTGATCGTCAAATTGTGTTTAAACTTAGCTGACAGTTGGCTTGAGGTGTGAGTGTGTGAGTGTGAGTGTACGTCGTGGCACAAGCCATCCATTGAATGATATTCATGAGTCATCACTGGGGGTCGAGATGGGTTAGCTTCAAGGTACGGTTCGAAGGTGCGTAAGGAAGGGCTAGCATCCCTTAGTGAATATAGCGAAGAACTATCCGTCTACAAAAAGCGGTTATTTGTGGTCTTTGCATCATTATTATGACTCCTGCCTCATTGTCAATGATATGATAAACCAAAAACTGGCTGCAGAACAGTTTGTCTTGTCTTATTTTTTCCCTCATTTATAAATTATTCAGTGCAGTATCTGTATGCCTCACAGCTGCAACTGGTCAACACAATTGCAAAGCCGAACCGCACTAATTGCACCAGCGTTTTTCTATTTGGGTACACTAAAAAATAAATGTCTAGGCCACAAAATGACTATAATATCAAACCCAACTTTACATTTTCACTTGGACTTAAGACAATAGGTAGTTTTTCCTCAAATGAAATCACTGTCATGATGTGCATCAAAAAGTGAGTGATTTAGCAATTAGAGGAACATGATGGAATGATGGGTGATGGAAAATCTTTGCAGTGTATCGAAGGAGACACCAGTGCAGCGATTAACACTACCGAATTGAGATTTAAGTCCCGCAGGCGAGAGACCAGGCTATTTGTAGGCTAACGTATGCTAACGTGCGCTAACATTCAGTAATAGCAAGTCAGAAACTAGGCTATTTCTTGAAGGCTACAAAGTGAGTCGTACGTATTCTCTGTATATTGCCGTGACCATCCGTTTACCGGTTAACGTACAGTCGCAGCGAGTCCTGCAGCATTTCGATTCTACACATTGTTTATAGGTGTACCTTGAATTCCCATCAGCTAAAGGTTAATGTATGTCATAATAACTCAAGAGTTATTATGAGTGCTTTGCTGGCTGCCCGCTCGCCATGTGTGTACATTTCATGTCCCAGATGCTTCTCTGTGGCCCCACAGGACTGTTGAATTGCTTAATCTTTTTTGGAAAATGACTTGTCATCTTGTTAAAATGTGCATTAACTTCTGGCATATGATCAAGATTCGTTCAAATTATGTAATACTTTTTGGACTTGAAGCTCACACAGTCAACTCAAAGGCTAATTCACTCTTGATTGTTATGAAGAAATGGCTGTGGTACACTTACACTACAGTGGCCTACTGTTGAAATATACATACTGTAGGAGTTTTTCATCTGATTTGGCTTTTCAGGTAGGTAACTAAAACCTAGCTGACATTTCTCCCTTGCTTGTTTTTCTAGCGCTCTTGGTGCACAATCCCTGCCTGCGGTGATGGAATATATGGGGATGATTCAGCATGTTTCCTTGTTATTTTGGGGGTTTTTAGGTGATAAACAGTGGCTAAAGGAGTCTGCTTTCATGTCGACGGATATTGAGGGGTTGAGTGCCTGGGGAAGCATCCTGGCCTCAACGAGGGTATACAGAAGCAGCCCTGTGTTCTCTAGCTAGCTGGGCCCCACACTGCCGCCTTTGTGTACCCCTCTCTAAAGCCCACCGGGAGCACACCCAAAACACGTTTATTCACACTCGCACACACACACACACACACACACACACAGAGAGTCAAGGCGAACTGCCCACCATGGGACGTAGACCTTAACAATGTCTGTGTGTTTCACAATGGCATGGCTGGCTGCACAAATATGCTGATGCAATGAAATAACATTGCAAAACGGTCTGTTCTAAATGGAGATGTTGGTTGAAACTCCCTGCAATAGCTAGTCGTCATCATTTTAAAAGGAGATGGGCCAGTCGCATCAGCTGTGCACAAGTTAGTAGGGCTGTGCAGAAAACATTGATACAGCTTAGTATCGCGATATTTTCTTCAACGATAGGCCTACTGTATCGATTTAAGCCCCACGTATTGATACATTAAAAAACCTCTCTAAAAATATATAGAAGACTGGGAATAGATGCACAAAATGAAGGATAGAATTCAATCAATACATTGTTTTTAAACAAATTGTGCAATGCAAATACTGTTCTAATAAATTGGAATGGAAATTTTGAATTAAACCATTTTGACTCAATTTGTCTGCTGAGTTATCAATATACTGTATTGTGATGTACATATTAGACTACCCAGGTGGTACACAGCAAGTTGTATTTTCAGTTCTATACATTTTCATGTAGAGCATATTGCAATGTATCGTGATGCATATCGTATCGTGACCCATGTATCGTGATACGAATTGCATTGTGAGGTCCTTGCCAATACCCAGCCCTACAAGTTATAACTAAACCTAGCTGTGGTGTGACTACTAACTTACAACTCACTGTAAACTTTCACATTACAGCTTTAAAGGTTCCCTATCGTAATAAAATGTTCCAGTGGTGTGGCCAGTTGGATTGTCTGAAGGGACCCCCAAGATTGACTACTTCCGTAATTTATCACGTGACATAATTTCTGGATTGTAACAATAATTTATGTCAACTGTCCTGCCATTCTTTTATATAGCCAATCAAGTTAGGGCATGTTAAAAAAAAAAAGTTGCCACACCAGCTGAAGTGGAATGTTCAGCTCAAAAGGAGAAACGTCTATCCAAAATATGTATACAGTAGTTGAAAGGTGAATGATATGTGGTCTTTAAAGTATTTACTCAACAGCTGAGGCAACCCTACCCAGGAGCATGCCAGAAATTCTCCAGAAAGTCTCTGCCGGCACACATTATCTAGACTATTCTATTGTTTAGTTTATATTATATTGCTTATTATAGACATGTCATTACCAAGTTATAGCACTTGGCTATAACTTGGTAATGTTGTAGAGACTTGTGTGAACTGCAAGGCCCAATAATAAATTGCCAAGCCCCAGCAATGTGATTTAGCTGTGCAGGCATCGCATTTTCATTTCCAGAGCATTGCTGGCATCTAAGACGTCAGTAAATGTGATTTTATTCTCAGAAAAAAACATCAATTCAACCACATTCATAACAGCTTGCAGGCTGGCACAACCTCAGTGCTTCAGGCTGTGTGTGTAATCAAAGACGTTAGTGAGTTGGTCTGCTTGGCCTTGAAGTCGAGGCATTAAATAACTTAGTTTGTGGCAGATTCGTTTATTTTATCATTTAAAATGTAGTAACCTACTTTGATTATTATCATTTAGAAACATTTGTCAAAATGTCCAGCTCTAATCGTGAGTAACCTAGGCATCAGGTGTGTAACTAGTCACTGTTGATAGATATAAGAGCTGGGTATTGGTAAGGACCTCACGATACGATACGTACCACGATACATCGGTCACAATACGATACGTACCACGATACATGGGTCACGATGCGATACGTACCACGATACACGGGTCACGATACGATGCATACCACGATACATGGGTCACGATGCGATACGTACCACGATACACGGGTCACGATACGATGCATACCACGATACATGGGATACGATACGTATCACAATACATTGCGATATGCTGCATATTGCGATACATTGCAATACTACTACTACAATAATGTATTGATGATTTAATTCTATCCTTCATTTTGTATATCTATTCCCCGTCTTGTTCTGTATACTTTCCTTGGGCTTAATTTAATGTATCAATACATGGGGCTAAGAAATCAATACAGTATCGTTTTTTTCCCACAGCCCTAATAGATATCCCTCACAGTGCAGTACATCACAGTTGACCACTAGGGATTCAGTCATTCAGTCAGTCTGTGGAAAGGAGGGCAGATAACACATGATGGACTCTAGGAGGTCTAGGAGGACTGCTAGTTACAATTTTGTCTTCATGCCCATGGTAAAACCTTACTGTTGACTAAAAGAAAGTCACAAAATGCTGTTCCTTGTACTGTTCTTAGAAATACTCCTGCGATGGAAACTGGATATTGTCATTTGTCTGTTTGCTAGTGACGTTCACTAAGCTATGGGGGCGGGCAAGGCAGACGGTGTCCTCATTTGACATTACAACAATTGCTTTTCTATGATTCCTCTTCCATCCTTTCTCCTGCCGTGAAACATGAGCGTGTACGCTGAGTGATTCATTCTACCTCATCCTTGTTTAGACTATAAATGTTCCTCTACCTTTGAGCTTCTGTTGGCAGGAAACCCTTATGCTGTGTTATTGCGATACAATCCCATCATAAACACCTGTTATTAGCAGAGCAATTCCAGCCGGTGGATTCCCCTGGGCATGGTAATAATTGTATTTATTCCGTCCCGACACTGTGCGTCTAATTGTCTACCTGCTCGTCTCTGGGGAGGGGGGGGGGGGGTAAGGTGCACACCCAATTACAGGAAAATCCTTTGAGTCCTAATAAAGCACGGAACATAAAATCAATGGTTCCCATGTTTACCACAAATAGAAGCATTCTCCTAGCTCTTAAACACTTAATTTAATAACACCACCAGGTGCTTTGAGCCAACAACACACATTGTTTTTGATATTTTACTTGACCCAAAGGGATTGATGTATCTTCTCCTTGTTTGCAGTTAATACAGGTACACGGGAGTGTAAAAGGGCCTTTGGGATTTGCTTCGGTGAGCTTGTATCTGTGTTCCAGTGTCCCTTTTGTGTATGGTAAAGCATACCCACCCACCCACCAGCCCGGCGTACTTTCAAAGTCCATTTGGAAGCGATCGGTTTGGCTGTCAGCTGATATGATGGTCAGGCTGTTGGTGACACTCACCGCTAGTGAATATAAATCGCTGCTCACGAGGCCAGAACCTGGCCTCGTCCCACTCCAGCTGTAGCCCATTAGCTCAGTAGGCCTGCTGGCACTGGCTTCCTCCCTGGCCCTAATCGCCACGTTGGTTCCGCCTTCTGACACTCCCAGTGTAACCCAGTGACATTAAGGCAATTTCCTGTGTTCTGCTGAGGGGATGTGCTAGCGTCTCTAGTGCTTACCTAAAGGTTTACATGGCTACACGGCCGCATGGACTCCTCGGCCCCCTTCCCACCGCACACACTAAAACGAACGTCTTCCTTTCTCTGCTGCTTTTACTATCCTTTGTATTCATTCAGTGAGGGCGAGGTGAGACAAACGTGATGGACATACAGATGCTCGCTAATCTCTTTCCAGTGGTCTTGGCAGCTGAACTAGCAGCCCCCCACTTCTCCTCCACCCCCCACCACCACTCTTTTGCTTATTTTCTCTTGGTTTCACAGAAGCCCAGCCTCCACCGTGAGTCAAACGTGACCGCAACTGTCTCCATTGCAACTACATTGGCCAGTTGCTAGGCAGTGGGTAGTATTTATTTGTCCTGCATATTCTGGAGGTTTTTTTTTCTACACAAGTAGAGTTTGATGTAGCCTGCTAGCTTAAGTTTTTATGTTTTTCTCAACAGTTTTTTCTTGGTGTGGGTAGTGTTTTTTTTGCTTTAGGTTATACAAGCATGTGTAGGCAAGTTTTGGCTGCACATATTAAAGGTACAATCCTCAAGACTTGAAACAGTGTTCACAGAGACCCTGAAGTGCTACCCAAGACCTGTAAATTTTAATTCCCATCAACTTGGAAGCACCTAGAAAAGTGTTTTGAATTTATAAGGCTCATTAAACAGCTTCTCAGGTTAAAGATGGATGTAAAAAATGCATCTACTAAAAAGAATCAATCAAATTGTGTATCGGTTTTTCCACCCTAACAGGTGCAACGAAACTGCCGTGGGAGAGACTAATGAAGCAGTATGTGCACAGCCTAGACCCCAGAGACTAATCTCCCACATTAACTCTAAACACCCGTGCGGACAGGGGCGAACGGGAAATTAAGATTACGGTAGGCAGGAAACCAGTTTACCCTGCAGTGGAACCTCCAGGTATCTTGACCTCTGTTTCTCTCTCTTGACGTCTCCGTCTGACACACAACCACCAAACGGACCAGTGTGAGGCCCTAGACAGCAGGGTTACCTGCTCAGTGAGTCAGATGCCATCACTGTGACAGGCAGCGTGGACACTAAAGGCAACGGCACTGTTCACTCTCAGCCCTTCGTGGTCCCCAGCTGAGCCAAACAGACTAAGAAAAGACACGGTCGTATTTGAGTTTTCTCCATGTACCCTGCAGAAACTGTACCAGCTGTACTCTTCCGGGAAATTGTACCAGTAAAGGTATATAGCTGGTGTGTACCAGTGTATGCCTGCATTCGTGTCTAGGAAAAACAATAGGGAAAAGTAATGGGATAAGCCTTCAATCTTTGTATTGTACATTTTATCGTGATTATGAATTGTCTGTGTGTGCTTGTGCATTAGTGGCCATGCCATGCCCCTGTGTTCCACGGGGAGATGTGGTGATAATGCAGTATTAAGCCTCTGACACTAGCCGTGATGCAATGGTCGCATGGTCGGTTCTATCACCCTGGCTCTCAACAGGCCCGAGCTTGCTGCCAATGGGCTTCCCATGCCGTAGCGTAGCAAGCAGCCTGCTCCAGTTACCCTGAAATGGAGGGCCGCATCGCGTCTGCGTCATGCTGTCACCATGGCCAAACGTGCTTCATGTTCCAGACTTGTTCCAGACTGGCCTTTGTGTTAAATTGGCCATTAGATCATATCACTGGTATGTTAAGGAGGGATTTACTCTTTCTCCCCTTTGTAGAATTAGATATGGTCAGCCGGGCCGACAGTTGCCTGCTTCCAGCTCTGTACCGATTATAGTACGTGCGTGCGTTTAATTTATGTTCATTTAGATCGGGTACATTTGGCCGTTCTAAAGCCAGGAAAAGCTGTAAACAATTACAATGAGGTCATTTAGCAGACGCTTTTATCCAAAGCGACTTACAATTACATGGTGCTATTACATGGAGC
>JAODLI010000867.1:0-11686 GCA_027575585.1 Percopsis omiscomaycus | reverse complement strand
TATATACAGTATATATATATATATATATATATATATATACACACACAAAATCCAAAATATGCTAACAGCACAGTTCCTACCTCTATGCAGTCTGTCCTGTGTGCAAGGTGAAAGGTGTGGCAGGTCAGGGGAGTCAGGAGTCGTGTCTCCGTCAGTTACAGCCTCTACATTTCCTTCTGAATGTTCTATCTCTCGCCTTCCTTCCTGGTACAGAAAGAGGAAGTGTTCAGGGTGATCTCTTGCGTACTCTCCCAGCAACCACAAGAAAGATGCAGTAACGCGCCCTCCATCCGCCGACACTGCCATGTATCTGCATCAGCATGCATAATCTCATCTCCTCTAAAAGCCAATACCCATGACAACATAGAGGCCATGGTGGACGCACTTAATACGCACACAGCTGCTAACACGCTCAAACACGTGCAAAAAAATAAGAAGAAGAGTACGTGAACATGCATGTACAGTCATGCACAGTAAGCATGAAGGGGAATCACAACTTTAGCACAGTCAATGCTATTTACAGTAGCTGAATAGCTGAAAATAGTTTTCAGAGCTGTGGTACAGTATGATAATGAATGGTCAGAATAGCTTTATGCAGAACAGCTACACACAAATTCATGAAAGACAGCGACAACACCTAACAGTATAAAGCGGCGGTGGTTTTTATCAACTAAACCAAACCTAAATAAAATTGCCATGCTTTTATGGCCCAGAGAGAAAGCAACAAGATTTCACGTACATGTTTAATAAAGAGTAACCTCAGAATCTTTCTCAAGGCCTTGTAAACACTGCTGAAAAACTGCAGGCATTGGGAGAAGAGGAAGTTAGGTGTTACTGTGTTAATATTGCATGTTATAGGTTCAGGAAGTTAGCTGTTATTGTGTTCATATGATACGCAGCATGATTAGTATATTGCGAGACAAAGTGCTGTGATAAGGTGCAGTCCCTCCTCCAGCCAGCAGAGTGGTGGAGGTGACTAATTTGTAAGAGAACAGGAAGTCAACAGAAAAGAGAGAAATGAGTTCAAGCCTGACTTTGAACTCCTTTTATGGGCAACAATATTGAGCAGAGATTGCCTAACCAAAAGTACTTTCTTAGAGCAGTGGCACTCACGTGTACGGTAGTGCAAACATCACAGGTCCCAGCTGCAAGCCTAGGGCTCACGTTGCTTTTCTTTGCAGTTTATATCCAAACTGTGTGCATTATGACTATCAATATTACATCACTTAGTTCACTTGAATTAATGCTTTAAAATAGCTGAGGTTAAGGTTGACAGCTCAGTGAAGCTCTATTCTATTCCAACCATTTGTGAGTGTTTTTTGTTCTATTGTACCTGGCATCCGTTGTGTGAATGACTCATTCTGTCGTCTTTAATGGGAGAGCCTCTGCTAGAGCTACTGGAGTCTCCAGCATAGCCCTCCTCGCTGGTCACGTCCTGGGGGCGGCAGTACCTCCGTGGAGTGACCCTGGACTTGGACTGCACACAACGCATGAAGAAGAGGTTGTGTAATGTCCCGTCACTACAGAAAACTAAAAGTATATACCCCTACCAACAACATTTTAATTCCTGTCAATATAGAAACACCTTAAGTATAATAAATAATGAATGAATAAATAAACAAAAATGGTTATAACAATACTACAGTATGAGTAGTATTAAATTGTGGTAAAAAAATTTTACAGACAACATTTGAATTTCTCTTAATATAGAAATACCTATAGTTAATAAATAATGAATAAATAAATAAACAAAAAAATGTTATAAAAATATTATAAATAGTATTTAATAGTATTCAAAAGATTAGACATTTTTTGTGGTGTTTCTGTTTAAAGCGCCCGTTGATAATGCCCCAGATTCCAGACTAATATGCATTCCGAATTAGTCTGGCGACGCCAGGCTAGGTCAAACTAACTTTGTATGGCAAATACACACAATAGAATACAATAGAATACACACAAGTGTTCAGTCTGTCTGGTTACTGTTGAATGTTAATCATAGTAACAAATGAGTAGACATGGCCTTTAACAATGGCCCTGCAGCTATTAGTGTGTTAATATGTAGCGTGGTTAGCTACCTTGTTAGCTCTGAACGGCAGGTCCAAGGCCTGCTGACTGGAGGCGTTAGCGGCAGGACAGTTGTAGGGGACATTATAGTCGTCATCGACGTACAAGGGCACCGAAAGCCTGTTGTCAGGCCACTGTTCACTCATAGACTGGAGGAGATGGAATTAGATGTAGGCTATATGCATCCGTTTATCATTAGAAACACAAAAAAGGGACTGAAATGTTAAAATTGCAGTTCATTGTACTGATAAGACCTTTTCCCAGGACTGTGAGAGTGTACACACCCCACTTGATTGACACTGTTGATGCTTACTATATTTATTTAGGATCGTAAATTACAGTTTGGTTTCCAAGGATCTACCTTTCCAGACACTTTACCTTCCTGATAAGCCAGTTCATATCAGTACAACTCTCTGAATATTATATTCCTTTCTGTCTCTTTGTTTGGTTTACCGTGGGCATGTCCAGGCTGTGGACCCGTGCTGGCGGGTTGTGGAGTGTGTTTTGCAAGCTCTGGAAGGTCTGAATGTTGATATTTGAGCCCAGGTGGGTCCTGGGTCCGAGGCTGGGCTGGTGTTTGTACGTGTTGTCGCTGCACGACCGCGTCATGTTCTTCTGCGTCCGGCCAGCCGTCAGCTGAGTGAAGCTTCGCTCCAGACAACGCTCACATTTCTGCCTGCTGTGAGAGCAGGACTCCAGTTTGCGGAGGCCTGCAAAGACAACAAACGAGATGTGGCGATGAAATCCACTAGTTTAAATGGGAACCCTTCTATTAATAAATATCCATTTGCTGCTTTGTACTGAGGTAACGCACTAATGATTCATCCCGCTCCCTTTTGAAGCCGTTCCATTTATGTTCCATTTTTTTTCCATTTACGCCATTTAGCAGACGCTTTTATCCAAAGAGACTTACACCAGTAATTGTAAGCAAACAACATTCTGTTAGAGTAATGACAGCAGCATGTCATGAGGGCTAACTTTGTAATGCATTTCACAACGTACATTACCTATGAACATATCATTCAAAATAATTGAATGATATGTAAACTAAATATCAGCAGTATATTATTACGGAAGGATGAGGCATCTTTCACCATCGATACTCCACTGGCTCTTGTCCTTCCTCAGCTTGCTGTTCTCCACCGCCTGGGCAATAGCATTATTCAGCTGCAGCTCCGATACCTTGGGGACACAACGCACGGGTAACACACATTGTAGTACTACAAAACAAATGTCAAACCCATCCGTCAACGGGGGATAGTCCAGTGCTCTGGATAAAGGCTCCTATTAAATGAATGACTGCCACATACACACACATCCCATGCATGACTCTTAAAAACGGAGAAGCACTATCGATTCTTCCCCGCAACGTTCGAATGAAGCTGAGAAAGCTGCTGTGTACTTTGGGGTCGGGGTGTCGGCTGACGATGGTTTGGACCGGGCCTGGAGTGCACCGGCTCAGGACTGTGTAGACGTCCTTCAACGCCATATTGTAAACCACTGTGTCATTAATCTCCATAATCTCATCCCCGCACCTGAAGGGAAAGACAGCATGGGGTTATATATTGTGCTCCTCCTACAGCTTCTCGGTTCCGTTTCCTAAGAGTTGAGTCACAGCACAAATGCAGTCACATACATACAGTAATGGCCAAGATAATATAATATAGTAATGCATACTATACTGTATTCACATGTTGGTTCACATGTTGGCTCAGTGACAGACGTGAACGTAATAATAATAATAATAATAATAATAATCCTCTGCTTTCCGTGGGAATGAGAGCATGTGCATCCTGCTCACCTGAGCCTGCCGTCCATGTGTGCCACTGAGCCAGGCGAGAGAGTGTGAATGTAGATGCCTGGGCAACCGTCACCCGAGGGCACACAGCACAGCCCGATACCCAGGCCAACCCCGTCCTCTGGAACACAACGCGCGTGTAGACAAGGACACCATATTATACTAAAATCAATCAGGTAGGCCTGGCCCCTTGTTGGGGATCGGACCCATGACCTTACAGGCCAGAGTCGACCACCCTAACCACTAGACGTGTCTGCCCACAGCGCTAAAGAGCTACTAACGTGACACAAGTTTGTGAGACTGCAGCTTTAAGACGTGTGTCAGCTGACCTTTCTGCAGAGTGATTTCCACAATGACCCGGTCCCTGGGCTTGGCCTGCAGCCCTGGTACCGCCAGTGCGCTGTTGCTGCCGGCCGTCAGGTAGTTGTAGTCGCCCATGTCGGCGCTGACCCGGGCCATGCCGGCGCTGGAGCTGAGGGAGCGAGACCTGCACAGCTGGGCCGTCTGGGTCGTCTGGGGCTGGCCGCAGAGGGCGCCAACACGCAGGCTTGTCCGCACGGCCAGCGTCAGCAAGCCCTTCTTAATTTGCTGTAATGGAAGGTGCACAAACACCTGGTTAAATTACCTGCAATGCTTCAAGTGCCCTGTAGGGGGCAAGCTTAATCGCGAATATAGGTAAAGGTGCAATTAACAGAAAGTGTGGTTCTTAGGCTGTATACTGACACCTACTGGCGTAGATGCACATGTGCCAACGCTAACCCTGTGGGTAAACATCGTGTCCTCCGCTAGCTGTGACCCGCGCTAGCTAAAAATATGTCTTTCTGTACCTGCGATAGAAGGTGAGTGGACATGGCTTGAAAGATATTTAACATAATATTATGTATCTTTTTTGGTCTCAAATGTTTAATTAATCTTTTTACAGTTGATGCATACAAATGAGATTAGACCTGGTAAATGACAGAGTTTTAATATAAATTAAAGGAGAACCCTACTTTAAACTTCTGCAGGGCGTCCTCATGTGTGAGACCGTGCAGAGACTCTCCATTCAGCTCCAGGATCTCATCGCCTATACAAACACATTGTAGAGAGCAGGTGAGCTACACTAGATGATGATCTACAGCAGTGTTTCTCAACTGGTGGGTCCCGACCCAAAAGTGGGTCGCGGGCGTGTGCTTCGGCTCTGTCAAAATGTCGAACTTTTATTTTGATTTTTTACAAGTTTACCAAACGTCCGATAGAGTGCTTTAATTTTGAAAGGTGTGCATATAGACATTGTGGATTGCTGCACAAATAGTTTTGTGAAATAAATTATAATGGTTTGGAAATGTAATTATTTTTGGGGCGTGACTTCATGACCAAGGACAAATGTGGGTCCTGACGTTAGACCAGTTGAGAACCACTGATCTACGGTATATGTATAAGACAAGGGTAAGATGCAGTTCCCAAAATCACCGTTCATGGTAGGCAGAGAGTCTGCCATAGTGACACTCTTCACGAGACCTCGCCAGCATTAGCATATTTCTGTACTAACAGTAAACGTTACCCCACGCAGCTTAGCAGCATTAGAGAGCACTGGGTCGTCTTCGTGGTACCTTCTCTGAGCCTGCCATCGGCTGCTGCGGCCCCGCCAGGGAAGATGGTCTTCACATAGATCCCCATGGGTCCATACATACTGTCCTGCCCTCCGACAATACTGAAGCCAAGGCCCTGGCCACCGCAAGGAACACACGCATTGTTAGTAAGTTTTCATATCACAATTACAGTGACCAAAATCATAAATTTTTGTCCCCCTTTTCATTTTATATTTCACCACATTCTATGTGCATTATTTTCAGCAATTAAAGCTGCACTACCTACTGTAGTTTGTAGTATTCCTTGTTTGACCATTAGATGGCAGCACATGTACATAAACAAACATCACCCCAACCCCTCCCGCACCCATTCATTCTCCCACACGCTATGCAGCTATGACGCCTGCTGAACCAACGCGAAGGCGAATACGTCAATGGACTCGGCCTGAGTGTACTCACTATAGCCCAGCTTAACCAACGCACTGTGCCCCTGAACTAAATGATAACATGGCGTATTCCATGCGCGCTAAGCTAGCAACATGGGTGACGAAGAGGAGTCGTCCCTCCGTGAAGGCTACTCTGCAGTATTGTGGCGGTGCCATAAACTCTCAATCGTCCATACTAACGCAGAATTACCTTTTAAAACTTGACTCAATCACTAAAAACCTGAAACAATTCCCCACGAATCGCCGTGCAACTCGAATATTAGGGAGAAACCTACTCCCGGTAAAGCCTGTTTTAGTACTAAAATTACATCGCTTTCCTAAATCCCTACCAAAAGCTCTATATATTTATATCCTTCACTTCACTAACTTCAGGTGGAGATGCTAGGCGCTTGAAACTGGCGTTCAGGCTGAGCTACTGATGTTGTGCTGCTCATTGGCTCTGGCCCATGTTTATCAAAAGAGGCAGAACTTCCCAGAGTGGGCCGCTAATAAGAGTGTTATAACTCTGCGGCATAACCACCGTTTCAAATGTGACATAACCCACTGTGAGTCAAATCAGCTGTTTGGCTTTCATGAATGGAGAGGGTGATAAATCCTTATTATATCAACTCAGTCATTGTAATGAAAACCTTTGCGATTGTAGCTTTAAAGAGGCATCATGAAACCTAAAGTGAGACCACCAACTGCTGCTAACACACAGACCGCAGGGACATTGCACCACACTGCCTAGACTAGTGCTCTGGTCTCTAACCTTGCCATGGCCTTTCATCAGCACAATGTTACAGATGATGAACGCTTGGACATTACTGCAGGAGTGCACCAGCTGGGCGGAGCTGAGGGAGCGTGAGGGGCGGTGCATGGGCTAGGAGAAAGCATACGACACACACACACACACACACACACACACACACACACACACACACACACACACACACACACATAGACACATGAATAGGGGTTAGTTCACTTCCTCTTGCCGCTGCTTAAACCAGATGTCGTGCACTGCTGTGTTAGGGACTGCGTTCTCTTTCAATATTCTGAACACACGTGGAGCTGATCTCATGCTCAGCCTGCATAAAGTGAGAAATGAATTACATAAAAGATTACATAACGAATGGAAACAATCTGCCACTCTGGTTTCATAACATCTAAATAGCTTTCATGGTTAAAGCAGTGGTTCTCAAAGTTTTTAAAACATTACCCCCAAAAAGAAACTGCACATTGTAAGCATGTTATTTATTAAAGGTACATTCCTTTATTTGTTTTTTTAGAATCCCCTTGTTTTGTTTGAAACCAGCATTACAAAAATGTTGTTTTTAATGGGCTGGCACTCCTCTCTACTCTACTCCCTACACAAACAGAGACTGGGGGTGTGTTTAGGTTAATGGGAAAGCTATAACACAATCAAGGCGTGTACCTTTAAAGGTAATGAATGCTGACATTGCGTATTTTAAAATATTAAAACCACAGCATGAAAGCATCTCTGTTAAAGGACTCACAAAACCCACTTCTTCCTGATATGATTAAAGAAACCAGATCTACATCTGATTAATCTGATTACCATCCCAGATAATACTTCCATAAACAGATTAACATTAATCCCTTGCAACTGTATCAGGGAATGTATTCCCTGGGTATTACCTGCACGGCGACGTGAGGAAACTCCAGCTGTTGGGACAGAGACTTCCGGTTGCCATAGAAACCTCCATTCCCCTGGGAAGGAGCGCCGCAAAGCTCGGAAGTCTTCAGGATGATCATGTCGAGGTCTCCGATCCAGTAGGGGTGCACGCCTGGACACGTGCACAGTATTGACATTTCACACTTACTGTACAGCATTTAGCAAGACGCATTTAGCAAGACGCTTTTACCCACAGCGACTCACAATAAGTACATGTGTCAATAGCTATCAGGGCTAACTTAGGCGATGGCGCTGTTAGTGGAGGTGTTAGCGTGATGTTGCATTACACACTGGTCGAGTTGGCGCGTGTCCTGTTGCACGCTCCCTGCTCCTGGGGGCTCCGCTCGGCCTTCTCTGTGTCCCAGCATTTATCTTCATTCACCTCTGGGATCGGCAACTACACACACACACACACACACACACATACATACAGACATACACATCATAGAGAGAGCTATGGATTGCTGATCCGAGTCTTTTTGACTATGCATGAAATATGCAATGCGCTTTAAATCCACCTCTTTGACTGTCAACTACAGCCTAAAACAATAACTATATGAGAAATGCCATCTAAAAGGTAATCAGTGTTGAGTATTAATCCCCCTAAGGGCGGGTTCTCAATGTTTTTGTCCCCTGCCCCTCCCCTTCGTACGCCCCCCCCCCCCTCTAAACCAATTCTCAACATCTTAATGTCCTCCATGTTCTGTCACCTTGAGGTGGGGGATGTTTTCTGTGTAGCTGGGCTGTGTCGAGGAGTCAGGAGGAGATGTTGGATTGGGATGCCGGGGGCCCGTGGCCAGACTGGGGGGGAGGAGACAGTCTTCACACATGGAAGTGTCCTAGAATACACACACACACACACACACACGCACGCACACACACACACAAGACCAGATTCAAACACACAATCCACTATACAGTATATACTATTTTAGTTCCTGGCTCGATGTCCATGACAACATAGAGCCAGTATGGGCACTTTTTAGAGTTATGTAGACACAAATCTGGTAATATGAATGAAGTGTGTGCCATTTCGTGCAAACGTTTGATTTTGATAACACTATATGTAGTTTTGGTTGCAGCGATTCGTTTTGCAGGATATATGAGGTATTTTGCAGTTTGGGTGTGTGGTTTTGTGAATTAAGTATTTTGATCAAGCCGGCCTAGTTTGCAAAATTGTGTTTTAGCGATTGGAAAAAACTGTAACATTTAAATATTGAATATACACTCAATTCAGTTTATAATAACTTGTGTGAGAGTGCATATTCTAACCCCAGTTTGTTGTGAGTTTGGGATGTGTCTAGCGACATTTGTGCAATCATCAAACATCTCCTCTTAAAAAATCAGATTGAAATGACCCTCTTGTTTTGGTGGTATCCATAGCGACGCTTCCACTTATCGTAAGTATATTAATCGGTAATGGGAAATGGGTTTTAGAAAAGAGCACATTTGACTAGGGCCAGGAAACGCTGAAACCAAATCAGCTGAGCCCAGAGAGTCGTCACATGGTCAAGCATTCTTTCCTACTGGTCTGTTCCTAGCAACCTTCTCCTCTGCGTCTCTCGCTTTCATCCTGCAAGCTGCGGTTCCCACCTCATTATCAAAACACAGTTAAATGGCCCTGGCCTGGACGAGGCGTTATGTCATCTAATATGAGAGCTCCCATGACAGTGAGGAAGCTCAGAGAGCACGCACGCACGCACGCACACACGCACACACACACACACGCACGCACGCACACACACACACACAGAGACACTGTATGCAACATGAAGCTTCTCCAAGCCTGTCACCATGAAAACACAACGTGCACACTAAATAGGAAGCGTGCGCTCCAAACTGAGACATACAGTTTGTTAATGTTTACTCTTAACAGATGTAGTTCTCAAATCATATAAACTAACTTAACGTCTGTAATAATGTAATAAATGTCCCAAAGGTAATCCCCCCCCCCCCCAAATTCTCATGGATGCATCATCTACTGTGTTAACTTAGCATCTACCTAGCATCCCTGCTTCAAATATCTTGGCTGATGTAACTCTGCTAAATACTGTAGGAGCTGGCTTCACATCTCACTTTACACCTCGCAGACAGGTCTAATGTGTTATTTCATTTAAGAGAGGAAGAGGGCAGGTCACACAATGCCTCTGTACAGTATTTTATACTTCACCACCTTTGACGATTATATTGCCCTGTAACTCCATATTGTTTTCATTCGCTCCAGCTGAAATCTTGCCGGCATCCACTGTACAATACACAGTGTCTGGTGGGTGTGGGGTGGCTGGGAATGTGGTCCCGGCATGAGAGCAATGCCACGCCCACGCAGGCTCGCACAGAGCTCACAGTTGTTATTTCCATTATCGGGGAGGGGAGGGGTGGAATGTTTTTGTTTAGCTTTTGTGTGTCATTATTACTGAGTATCCCTTTAAACCTACTGTAATCTACGTAACGGATTTGGAGTTTGGTTCAACTAGGCTTAAGAAAACAGGACAACGTTTTTTCCTTTTACTCCCGGACAAACAGAACGTTTCCCGAGCAGGTTTGTACCTCGCTGTCGGTTTTGAAGGGGAGGCTCCTCGAAGCGGACAGAGCGCCGCGATCCGTCAACCTCGCATGGCCATTCAGACACTGGCCGTTAAAGGGTGCCAGCTTGTCTGGGCTCAGAGAGCAGCTCCTGTCAAGAGGGAGAACACATACAATGAAAGTACATTGGGATTTGACATTACACAGTCCTAATATACTGTTTGGTGTGTGCACCCCCCCCCCCCCCCCCTGGGGAATCACTGGACTACTAAGATTCCTGGCTCTGGTGTTGTGTGTAATCTCACGTACGTTTCCTGCCAAAAAACAAAGGTCGCCGTTATGGCAACATCACTTTTAACTACTTTCCCCCATATTGTGCAGGATTATACACTTCCTCTAAGCTAGTTAGAGGCACGGCACCGTGTGTTGTTACCTGTGCAGCTGGCCTCCATTCCTCCCTGGTGTAACACTGGTCTCTTTGTCCTCGGTCTGGGCGCTGCTATCAGCCTTCTGTGGTCCCCGCACCTCTTCATCTGGCCCTGTGGCTACGCACATCCTCCATATACTGCTCTCCTGCAGCCGCACGCACACACACGTACGCACGCACACACACACACACACACACACACACACACACACGGGGGGGGGGGGGGCATAAGAGGACCTCTATGCTGGTAAGTAAGTCAGCTTTATGACCAAGTCACCCGTCTGGGTCAGCAGGCTGACAGCTGAGGAAAAGTAAAAACAGAGCAGTGATATTTTACAGGGTCATCAACTATACTGTAGCAACAGTGTAGGCAGGTTACATTTATGAGGCAGCCTCATGTGTGCTTATAGGCCGCAGTCAATAAAAGAGCAGCTAGTTTTTTTTTTCCAGTTGCCAATTTAACATTCAGAGGCAAAGGTCCAGGCAGAATTCATGACCCGGTATTCCACAGAGGACTTGGTGCTACGTTGAACCAGCTGTCCATCTGTAACACAACCTTCATGCCAGCTAGCCGTAGACCTATGGTCTGAGAAAAGTCTCAAACCTGAAGGAAACCGCCATCCAGTGAGCCCTGCGCGAGCTAGCAAGGCTGTAGTGCCACAGCAACACCACAACAAGTGGTATCTTTGTCTGAGGGTCCAACAGAAAGGACGGGAACAGCCCTCGGTCTACCAACGCACACCGCAGCGCATGTGACTATCATTTAGTGGAGAAACACTCTCCCAAACATAGCACATGAACCACAGCTGGTATGGGATGATAGGATGATATTGTATTAGCTATGGACATTTTGATGCTTGGTATCTAGGCTTTCATGGTGATTTCATGCTAATAAATACTTTAGATTATAAATAAGTGCTCTGATCGTATCACTTGTTTGGGTTCAATTTTCCAACTAATATGTTGTTTTACGATGGGTTCTTTGAAAATGTCTAAGCCACTAGTCTACTCCATTACAGCAAAGCGCCGTACACACCGGTCATTTATTGGTAACCCTGAATTCATCTTATGAAATTCAGGGTGTCGTTATAAGCAAGGCAGTATTAGAAAACTTATAGTGGCTTATAATGACAGCATGAGGCTGCTGCTGAGAGCTCCAAGAAGCTCCAGTGCAAGCCA
>JAODLI010000866.1:0-11686 GCA_027575585.1 Percopsis omiscomaycus | reverse complement strand
CAAATGCATAGGTAAAGTAACCGTGTTACATGATGCTGTCCTTATTTTGGAGAATGTTATCTACTTGTAAACTGGTGTTAACCGGTTCAACTTTTGACAAATGTACTAATTGTAAGTCACTTTGGATAAAAGCGTCTGCTAAATGCTGTAAATGTATATATCCATACATCATTTGCATAATCTACATACAGTAGACCCAGATATAGATAAGGATTGGTTGGCCTTTGTGGTTATTGGCTGGTTGTTGTCTCCCTCTACTGGCTATTTAAAGAACTACAACTAAGACAAGCTCTCATACACAAGCATAATCTCAGGGTGTTTTTTTGCATAGCTTCTCTATGTAATTTAAAAAATTGTGTCTGGTCTGTCCAGACGATGTACATGTGAATTTGTAGGATTCTCCGGGTCTTTTAGCCACCGGTGCAGACTCCTTTATGGTCTGACCTTCAACAACATGGAAATAAACACACACACCACCAAGATTAGCAGATGCTGCAACTGGTCCAATGTATGCAACCCACTGACCTGTTAAATCAAGCAGCATCAATATCCCCACTAAATACTTTATAATGTCAGGTCGTGGTAATCTCTGAAGTCGTCGTTTATTTGATGCTGTTGGTCATATTCAATGATTTTTCTCTCTCTCTCTCTCTTCTCTTAGAGACTGACAGATCATGCCTAGCCAGTATGTAACAATCTATGGTAACAATGAGCACTGTAGACCCAGGTGTAGAAATTCAGTCCAAGTCAGAGAGAGGGGAGTGTTGGATATGACAGAGGGCCTCCGTGGTCACAATATCATGTGTGATCTTGTTTTCTTTGCATGGCACAGCCTGGGACAAGAGTTACTCAAACGGAAGCTCACAATAACCGATACCGATAAAAAAAATTATTTATTAAATATCACTGATTGTGTTTTCGCTGTCTGAACCACCAGGAAATGCCCTTGTCTAGTGAAACTCTTGAGGAGTGTTAAGTTGTAGTCAAGGCATAGGCTATAGCATACTTTTTTTTTTTTAGCAACTCGGTTAATTACCCCCTTAGTGTTATAATCTGTCAAAATGAACGACAGCCTTCAGAGTTTTCTGTCATTGTTAAAAAAATTCAGTCAGCAACGGAAAATATGTGGTTAACGTGACCTCAGTGGACCCTCAAAATATTCAGAGACCCAGGCCACATGCAAATGCAGCAATTGCAAGCATATTAACCATTAATGCTTTATACCAAACACAATGTAAACTAATGGTATTCTGGAAATTATAGTTTAGTTTAACATAATTACATTGAATAATTTAAGTGATATATGAGCCTTGCGCACACATACCAATCATGGGTCCAATATTAGGATTCGGGTCCATCTGACGTCACCACAGCCCGCTTGGAGGCGGGGCCGGCAGGCATCACATGCATGTTCAATTCGTTATTTGTTATCTGTTTCCGCTCAAAATAAAAAATAAATTGTTATGGAAAGCTTGTTTCATTATTTTCTTCAAGATAAACATAATTTATGACACTCATATCTTCACTGAAGTAGATTTTTCAAAATAAAATCTTTTTCACAATAAAATAATGTTACTTACGGAATTGTTACTTAATCTTACTTAAGTAATCCAGTACACCTACATGGCAAACAATTACCATATATCTTATCGATAATGGAATTGAGTTAAAGAAAATATACCCTAAGTATTTAGTTTGTATTGCTTTATAGCCTACTTACTACTTGCCTCGCGTCAATTTCACCCGGGGAACACAACCAGAGGGTCCAAAAACACCACACAAAGGTTAAGAAACAGAAATAAGTACATATAGATAGAAACACAGTTGGAAAGAATGCATGCACGTTATAGCTTAAGACAGTAAAGCTAGATATAATTATATTTTCTTCAAAATGCTGAAAGCATCTTAAGATCGCCCAAAACCACCTTACGATAGTCAGTTCAGGCCATGTTTCAAACAGATCGGTCTGGCGATGGGATGATATCATTGGTCAGAAATCCGTTGACTAAAAGTGGGAGGTTCCCGGAAAATCACAAACCGGAAAGTAAGGCCAGAGCCCAAGACGGACATACAAGCGACCGATGTGATCTGCGAAAGAAGATAAAGCATTGTAAGTAAAACTACTTGAAGTTGGGAACAATTTTAACTTTAAAACCATATAGGGCATTTACTGTACCATTGATGAGGTTTTAGCCAAAACGGCTGTCAGGTTCCTTCTGCCAATTTTTGCTCAATCAGCCAGCGAGCCTTGACTCCGCCGAGATGTCCATCAACGTTTCATCTAAACGTTAGCTTCTTACTAGCTAAGCCAGCCTATAGATTTATGTAGAATAATGCTTTTAGATATCGTTTACATTGCTCTCTGGTAATATCGGTCATAGTAGCCGTCCTCTGTCTCCCACCTACGTGCTTTACTGTGAAACAGCTGACGACGTATGGTGGAGGAAAGGAAAGTTGTTAAATGACGTTACCTACGCAGCTATCTTGGCTACATTAGCTAGCTAGCCGTGGCTAAAATGTTCCATCTCCCCTTTTGCTGCCTGTTTATTTACACGATTCTTTGTTGTTTGTGGCTAATGCTAAGTAAATTTTCTGGCCATGGTCATATGGTATTCTTTGGAACGGATCTCTGCTCGGTCCCGAATCGAATTAACATAGCGATGGTCATCCCAAAGCAAAGCCTAGCTAAGTTGGCGTTTCCTTATTTTGATTCGGTTGTAATTAATTGCCGTTCACTAGCAGTACTGTGTATAGTTAACTATAGCTGCTACTAGATGATATCTGTATTTCTCAGACACTGAAGGTTGGAAAGTGGATGGACCCAACTTCACTGTTGGATCTACTATATCCTGATAGGAACTAGCTGGCAACAGCAGCGCCGAAGTTCTCTCAGGCAGCGGCAAAGGTTTAGTTGAACGTTTAGGCATCACTTCAGCTGTAGCCAGCATGCATTTGCGTTAAATATATAATTGTCAGATATCCATACGAATTTTGAACATTATTTTGTCGAGAGGGCGTTGCTAGCTAGGTTAGGTGTTCCAGGCCAGTGTATAGACCTAGCTAACGTGCTATCATCATAGTATAATTCAATAATAATAATAATAATAATAATGATTTGGAATGTTGCGTTACACTCGTACAAGTAACGTTATTGCCTTGGCACGAAATAGAAATAACAATTTTGTCCGCGAAGCACATATTACCGGTCAGCAGCAACTTATTTAGGTTATGGTTATTATGACGGTAAGTTGAACATGATTGAGATGGTTTAGACCTTTGAGACAGTACAACGCTTCACAATAACATGTCCAAGCTGTTATGTTTATGGGTTGTGGACCTTGTCCTTCGAGAAGACGCACATCTTGGAAAAACCAGGGTCTCAATAAAGTTGTATATTTTAATTTTGCTAATATGTTCCTGAGATAGGACTACTAAAGTTGCTCACTGTAGATTCACTTCATGGTGTGTTTGTAACAGTGATTATGACATGGACTTTTACATGCGCACTCATTTTCCACTGTCATTAGCAACATTTTATATGGTTCTTGTAATGGCATATTGTATTATATTTCATGAGACTGGGAAATATGTTGATAGTATTTTGGTTTTAGATGTCATCTCTAAGGAGAGCACAGGCTGAGGGTGTGGAAAACTGGAATATTGTGTTTATGGAAACATAGTCACTGTGGGCTGCCATCTACTACCCCCTAACCTACCACCTCCCTTTATCTTTAACAGAAAACGGCACAATTTGAATGAAGGGTTCTTATCTCTGTATACAAATGCTAGTGCAGCCAAAGGGCGGTTCAGGTTTCTGGTCATGAACCTCCAAATACTACATCTTGTAAATGTAAAAATTATGGATTCTCCCTATAGTTTAACTTGTCAGTTTCATCACCAGTGTCCTATTGGAACAGTACGTATATCCAAAGCCTCTTTATTTTCAAACCATATTCCAAGCACAAAGTCATAAATCAAGGAGCATCCCCTTTAACAAATGACCCTAGTCATGGTTACCTACAGGCAAAAGGTTGCATTTGTCACATGAAAGCCAACAGCTTGAATTATGGTATCTTGGTGCAAGAGCTGCCACTAATAGCCAATTGGTGCTGTGAAGAGTGTTACTCAAAATCCCCTGAACCACTCACCCGACCATTCACACATTAGACGCACCGCCACTTGTTTTAGGCCCCAGGCCTACAACAGAAAGTGTTATTGTCAGGTCACTGCTTGTTTCTTGATAACCGGTAGAGTGAGAACTGCCTCGAAGGATGTTGCACCACTGTTTATGTGGCATTAATGACTAATCAAATCTGCTCTGCGTTGGTTATGCCACAAATGATTACTGGAACCCCAAATTTTAGTTTGTGCTTGTACAGCGTTATTACAAAGAACTTTCTTCTTTTATTTACAATTAGTTTACCATAAAAGGGTATTACAACTGGTGACTTGAAAATATACTCCCCTAGCATGATGTCATTTTTGTAGCTATGGAGGACATTATGTGTGATCTAAACGCATAGCGGAAAATCATTTTTAAATGTCATTTGTTTTAGTGGTGCGAGTCCCGAATGTCTCAATTTTTTCTATATAATAGATACACATACTCTGTTTACACATGTTTAATATGTTTTGTTCAGGGCTCTGCTGTACTTGGTAAGTGCTTAGATATTATTCTGGCAGCAGAGTGTTCCAGGGGGCCGCTATAAATATTTCACAGGCTTTTTCTTCCCCCCGACCTACTACTGTCCTACTGTTTGTCTGCCTGACCCACCTGCCAGCGGAGGTCTCCAGAGCCCATTAGGGATGCCATTATACCACTAGCATGGCCTGTTTGAGATGCATGCAGGGGTGTCTCGCACACTGTTAACTCAGAGCCGCTGTTTCCAAGTTGAGATTGTAGGAAGCTTTCTTCTTTTTCACAGTATCTGCCGTTTGGTTATTTTCAATGATGCCATCATTCCATTGACCAATAAATTAAGCTAAATCCATTTTAATTTGATGAAGGCCAATCCTAAACAAGAATACAACCCGGCAGATATTGGCTTTATATTTTTTACGATATATTGACACAAATAACTGACTAGCTGTATCATGGATCTTGCAGCTAGATAATAGGCAGTTTGGTATAGTGGTTACTGGGCCCAAAAAATATATTTTTTTCTAACCATTGGACTCTAATCAAGACATTTCTTGGCTAAAGATTAGATGTATGATGTAAATAAGTCTAACAGAGGGCCAAAATGTGTAGGATGAAAAACTAGGCCTATAATCAACAGTAATACTGTAATTTCCAGTTTATTTGTGCAGCTAATTGCTCCAAATGAATGACCACAGGTATTCATTTGTGTAAATTTTAAACCTTTTCCCATGAAGTCTGAAATCCTCTAGATCCTTTTTAGGATGTTCATCTCTTGTGAGGAATGCTAACAGGTGAGAGCTCGGCTCCATTCTTATCTTTCATTGGATCTTCATGTTGACCCAGTGAACAGTGGATTTATTCACTCTCTACCTCCTTTGTTGTGTGTGTGTGAGAGAGAGTCCCCTTGGGCTCTAGTCCAACGCTCCAGCCAAGCCTTTAGTGTGTTACTGATTATGTCTGCTGTAGTTGGGCCCCAGTTCTCTTTCAAGGCTCATTACTAACCATAGACATGGGCACACAAAAAATGGACACAGTCCACATGTTCTGACTGATAAATATCAAGATTTCTTGCTAAATGGCTCGAGCCACCAGCCCTGCCCTGAAAATTCATTTAGTGTATTGTTTATTCTTTGCACCATTCATGTTCACTGTTGATATTATAACTTAATTAAGGTTTATTTGATGAAATCGTGTTGAAAATTATTGAACACTTCCTTGCTGTTAAAGACTATATCACGTTGTGGGAAGGTGACTTTTTTGCATGTATTATATATTATTGTATTGTATGCTACTGTACAACATGTTGTAGTTAACCCTGGCATAATTGATTTCAGTACTGGCAATGCACCAACAGTTGCGTTGTGTGGGGACGGTTGGTGTGACTAAACTGTGCTTAAATAGCACTTGTAGGTGTTTAAGTCTGTGGTGACGTCGAACTAATCGTCTCGGCTCTTTATTATTGACTACTGGGGGAAAAGGTGAAAATTCCCATCCCTCTATTACCGTATATAGTCTTCTTGTTTGCATGTATGAATAAGTCCAAATTCATGATGTGCTTTAACATTTCTCAAGTAATAAGTAATATAGTTATGGTACATCTGAACCTGCTGCAATATTTGGTGTTTTTCAGAGCTTATGCCGGCAGTATAGTGAATGCAAGTATCACGGCTATAACTGCTTAGAAACTGTCAAACTCGGCATGCTAATTCTGAATAGTTTTGGACCCAGCCATGATCTTGTCATGTGCTGCAGATTAGGCCTGGTCCAGTCTGAAAACCCCGGCTAGAGAAGCTCAAATTAGCCTGCAGTCTATTGGCTAGTTTCCACTGAGCGGTAAAATACGATTCAGGGTGTTAAACCCTGATCTGGCTTGTGTTTCCACCGCCAACTGTACCCTTACTTGATAAGCGGGGTGTATGCCGGATCGCAATATCCCCATCAAAGTAGCGATAAACTTTATGCTCTTACTCACACAAAGAAGAAAGTAGGTTGTTGTCTAAATAGACAGTTCTGCTTTTATGTTGTTGGTGACAGTGTTGAGGCTGTCCCATGCTAAATAGTGCCCCGCCATGCAGTGACTTCTGCTATCTTCACTTCCTGCTTTTGAGTTGAATACGGTTTCCTGTCCCTCTGGCCAAGCAGAAACTGGCTGACCTCATATGAATCACTTGGTTGAAACAAGATTAAAAATGATTTTGTGAGCTCTCTCAACATACAACTAAGTGCCCTATCGTCAAATTTTCTTATTTTCCATAGTGGAGTCAACTTTCCTCATATAGAACTTTAAACACAAAACTGTGGGATGAAAAATGTATACATGTAAAAATTTTACCTTGAATGTAATGTATAGAAAATTGTGTAGTTTCAATGTCTTTGTCTATAGCCTCTGTCTCTACGGTGGCAAGATACTATTGCTTTAGAAATGTCAGCACGGTGCCCGGTCCTATATTATTTCCTGTTATAAAATTAAATATAATCAATTGATAAGCCCCCCTTATCTGTTGTTCCAACCCTGGCTGAAGTACACACTGGATGGTGGTGGTGCTACGTACTCTCATAACATGTCATCATTTATCTCTTTGCTTATGAGTATGTTGGGAGTCACAAAAATTATCTTAGGACTGCTTGTTTACAACGCCCATCTCAGTAACTGTATCAGACCGATTTGCACTTATAGGAAATGCAAATAATACGGTAGTAGCCACCACGTAATCCGTGTCACCCAGCTAAGCAGTATGCCTGGAAATAGACTGCAGTGTCTGTTTATAACCTGAAGCATTTCACAAAGAGAATTGGGTTTGATATAAGTGTGTGCATGCTATCTCTTCCAGCTTCCACCTGTGAGGCGTCCTCTTCCTCTGGCTCGTTCGCTGCCTGCCTGGTCTAGCTTAACCTTGTCCTGCCCCCTTCCCGGCCCGGCGATCCCATTCATCCTAGCATCCCCTGGACTCCCATCCTGTTCTCCCAGTGAAGTTGTCAGCACAGCACTATGGCTGGGCGAGGAGGACCGGCACGGACCAACGGCACAGCGGCAAGCAATAAGATCTGCCAGTTTAAGCTAGTGCTGTTAGGGGAGTCAGCGGTAGGCAAATCGAGCTTGGTGCTGCGCTTCGTCAAGGGCCAGTTCCACGAGTACCAGGAGAGCACCATCGGAGGTGAGGGTCCAATGTTAATCTTTTATACAGCACCGCCACCCCTGTCTGTGTGTCCCATGTCTTCTCATCAGTTATGCCTCTGTTACGGAACACAGGACTGGGGATGGATGCCCTGAAGCAGAACCTGCGTTGTTGTTTTTGTATACCATAACACTTAGCATTTGAATTATGGATATTTTATAAAACCAAAGTAATATAATTATACTTCTTGTGACCCCCTCAAGGGGTCCTGACACATACCTTGAAAAACCACAGTGGTAGAATGGAACACAGGACTGGGGCTGGATGCCCTGAAGCAGAACCTGTGTTGTTGTTTTTTTATACCATAACACTTGGCAGCCAAATATATAAACACAATTGAATTATGGATATATAAAACCAAAGAAAAATGAAAAAAAGATCTTGTGACCCCCCCAAGGGGTCCTGACCCATGCCTTGAAAAACCACTGTGGTAGAATGTCCGCTAGCTTATTCAGAGTCGAAGTGTAAAATAAGAGCTGCTCAACCAGTTATTGCAGCTGGTCACCTGAGCCTCTCATGATAAGCCAAGCTTCTCACTTGACACTTCAAACATGCCACATTATGATAATATACCCTGTTAATATTCTGTCCTCCCAACTAAAGGGCAACACAATAAATCACAGAGCTAGTACTTGAACATGGAAATTCAAGTACAGATGTGCAATGTACAAGGGTAGTGCAAGGAATGCAGCCAGAGTGCTATTTGCCATAAAGCAGAACCTTAGGCAAACAATCGGGTACATTGACTGTTGTGTTAATATTAATGAATCGACTAGCAACTCTATTTTGGTCTCATTTGTCTCCTTTTTGTTTCACAACCTTGTTTCACTTTTCACTAATGGCTGCAAGGATGTGGAGACAGGATGCTTGGTGCTTACTCTGGCCTAGGACTTTATGAGTCAGCGTTTATTGTCCTTGTTAACCTGTGGTCAGCTGCCTGCCTGGTCAAAGGTTGTAAAGCTCTAAAGTATGCCGAACAGTGAACGCACATTTTCCTGTCACGTGACACAATGGGCTGACTGAGCACAAAGGCCTGCACGTACAAAAATGTATGTGCAGGAAAGCCTCAATTGTTATCTGTTGTTACTACTTTGGTCCTGATGGTTCCATAACGCTATAAAGTAATGCCTGACTACTTTGGTTTGCCCCTATAAATTTCCCTTAAACACATAGTTAGGTACCATTTCCTGATATTTCTTACCTGCGGTGATGATTAACCAGCACTGCTATAAATAATTGTAAACCCTATTGCCTTTTGCTGTGGAACGTTGCCAGTATGTTAAAAGTGATATGGGGGAAAACACGGCAACGAGACACTTAAAGCATTTTGACATGATAATGAGCCCGACTGTTGAATTTGCTTCACTCAAAAGGGCCTTGTTTCTTTTTTTTTTTTTCTTTCCTTCCTGTAGCTGCCTTCCTCACACAGACAGTATGTTTGGATGACACAACAGTCAAGTTTGAGATCTGGGACACAGCAGGACAGGAACGGTACCACAGCCTTGCTCCCATGTACTACAGGGGAGCCCAGGCAGCAATTGTGGTGTACGACATTACCAACACAGTAAGTTCCCCAGGTTGTTGTCATCTTAAAATGGTCAGATATGACTCCTGAACTTTATTCATTTAGTTTGTATACATGAAATGTGAAAGTCATGTCAATGCCAACCCTCCCCCCCTTCCCAGGACACATTTACACGTGCAAAGAACTGGGTAAAAGAGCTCCAGCGACAAGCCAGCCCTAATATTGTTATTGCACTGGCAGGAAACAAAGCAGACTTGGCCAACAAAAGAGCTGTAGACTTCCAGGTACAGAGGCTTTTCTATCTCTAATTTAAAGCAATGGTCGGTAAAATCAAAGGGCTTATAAAAATGTTTTTGAAGAATTTAAACACATTGTTTTGCTTGCTCTGGTTTTAGGAAGCACAAGCATATGCAGATGACAACAGTTTGCTCTTCATGGAGACCTCGGCCAAGACTGCCATGAACGTCAATGAGATTTTTATGGCAATAGGTAGGTTCCCTGCAATGCAAGAATTTTACACCCTTGTTTTGTCATGAAAATCCCATACGTTAGCTACTAGAGACAGACTAAAGCTAATGTTACACTAGGTGTGCTTTGAGTTTTGCAGAAGCAATAGCGTTTCCTAGAGTTAAGACTACATTTCCCACAAGCAAAGCCTCGTCGCGAACGCATTATAATGAAGCATTATAGACGTTATAATGAAATGGCCAGCTTTTTGGCAAATGGTCTAGTTTTCATACGTTGTATACATCGTTTTATTTTAAATATAGATATAGATAGATATAGATATACATACACACACACAATTATTATTATTTTTTTTTAATCACTAACCCCCACCACCTTCTATCTGTACATTAGCAAAGAAGCTTCCTAAGAATGAGCCCCAGGGTGGTGCAGGTGCTGGCGGACGGGCCAGAGGCGGTGTGGACCTACAAGAGGCAACGCCACAGGGCAGGAGTAGCCAGTGCTGTGGGGGTGGAAACTAACATGGCGAGTCCATCTATCCAGACCAGATCTCAACCAGCTGACAAACAACCCATCGGTCAAACCAAACCCGACCTAAACCGATCAAATCCAACAACCCAGGGGCCAGTAAACTGCCTGAAAAACCCACTGATGGCTTCAACTTATGAGCTGCCCAGCAGACAGAGGAAATTAGCCAACACGTTTATTTAAATCTTAAGTTTTACCCCGACCCCACTCCAGACATGCCGACCTACAACCTCCCGATTGACGACTGATGTTATTGACATTACGTCAGGACAAAACAAAAAAGGCCCCATGAAACAATTACTAAAATATTAATCAGTATCAGTCACACTTTGAACTTCCTTTTTAGAGGAAGGAAAAAAATTCAAATGCAGTTAGGAGAAATATAAACGGGCTTGTTGGCCCTGTTCTTTTCCATGCCCCATAAATGACAACAGTATTTCCTGGTCCTGTGTCACTGTTAGAACTCTTGTCCTGTTTAGTTGGTGGGAGGTGTGTGCTGCATGCCTTCTTTCCTGTTCCGGAACCGCTTGCTGGAGGAGGTGAATATGAGAGGGATCGACCAAGGAGATGAGATGGAGGATGCAAAGTTATGTTCTTCTAGATAGCGTCTGTGTAGATTAAATGAATTATGACACTTTTGTCATTCTCTCTATTACTTCGACATCTCGTGACACAGGCTGTCCAGAATGATTTTTAAAGCCTAGAACAAGGTTTTACAATCATTATGATATCCAACAGTATACCATAAATAGTGCATTATTAACATTGTCACCAATAAGTCATTTTAGCATTAATGTAATGTGTTTGAATCATCAGTGTACAATGACAAATGCATAAAGCAAGATTTGTTTTCTTGACCAAAATCACAATTGTGTATTGGAAACATTGCTGTATCATCCTTTTCTGCAAGCTTATAACCAATCAGTAGCTATTGTCAATACAGTATCTTCCCAATTTCAATGTAATATTTTGTCATCCTCAATTATTTTGTGATGGAAATGTTTGTTTTTTCTCTCTCAGAAGGTCTACGGTATTACATGCACTGGTTCTGTCTTCTCATCTTTGTGTGTTCAGTTTCCTTTTCCTTTTCTCTTTTATATTTACTTTTCATATCAGGGAGGGATTACTGTGACAAATGTTGTCACCCTCTGTTGTGATGTTAGTAATTAGCACGACAGTACCTTTTACAGCGACCACTGCTGTGAGGTGGTTTAAATGGAGGAGGCTGGGGTCATGAGCAGAGAGAACAGCAAAACAAACAAATTACCAATAAACAAGGGAAAGGTATGTCTTGCCACCTGGTTCGTTATTTCAATCTGCTCATTCATATATATATATATAAGATCG
>JAODLI010000865.1:0-11686 GCA_027575585.1 Percopsis omiscomaycus | reverse complement strand
AGGCGGAATAAAGCCGCAATATTCTTTTTTTTTTTTTTTTGAAGGTATTCTTCCTCTCAATTAATGTAAAACGGGCTAGTGACTCAAGTCAAAACGGCAGTTGTTAATAACCAATGAAAATTGAGTTTGTGTGAGAAGAAGGGGATGCTTGGAGGGGAATAACAAAAGCATTACAAAAAATTACACTCCATGTGTAATTAATCGTCACAGGAAAACACAAGATGGGTGTAACGGCATCAGCCTGTCTTTTTTCTATCTTTAAGTTTGTGTTCCTCAAAGACAGCTGTTGTTCTTTACAGCATTTAGCAGACGCTTTAATCTAAACCATCAGTGCATGCACATTTGTCTAACAATGTTGTTAGAATTATGACAGCATCATGGTTACTTCACTTATGCATTTTTCAGTATACATTACTCAATATATTCATATAAAAATCATAATTTCTAATCTAACAGAGTAGAAAGGAGGGGGATTTTTTTTTTTAAATAAAAAATGAAAGGAGGATACAGAAGATAAAGGATTGTTATAGAGGAAATCTGTTAGTGGGAATGCTATGAGGTAGAGAAATTGGTGGTCGAGGTACCAAGGTGGATTTTGAATAGGTGGGTTTTATGTCTCTTGCGGAAAATCGTTGGTGACTCTGCTGTCCTGACTCCTGCGGGAAGCTCATTCCACCATTGCGGCGCCAGGACAGAAGAGTCGAGACTGGGCTGAGCGACTCTTGTGCCCTCGTTGCAACGAAGGTGCCAGCCTGCCAGCCGAGGTGGTAGTTTGTAGTGCTCTGGTTGGGGCCTGGAATCTTAACATAACATGGAGGTAGAGAGGGGCAATTCCTCTTTTATACTGTTTATACTGCCTTGTAGGCCAACATCAGTGTCTTGAATCGGATGCGGGCTGAGATGGGGAGCCAGTGAAGGTCTCGGAAGAGGGAGGTTACATAGGAGAACTTTAGTTGGTTGAATACTAGACATGCTGCTGCTTTTTGGATTCGTTGTAGGGATCTGGAAACAGAGACTGGTAGTTCGGCGAGTAGAGTTACAGCTTGGACCAGGAGCTGTGCTGCTTCTTTTGTAAGGAACGGCATCTTTCTGATGTAGAGGGAGACTCTGCAGGCTTAGGTTGTTGCAGCATTGTTAGCTGTGCAGGACAGTGGTTGTCCAGGACAACTCTGAGACTCTTTGCTGTGAGGACACTGTGGCGTTCTCAAGGGTAATGGACGGTGCACTTTAGGACAGTACTTTGCTAGAAGGTAGAGTAGCTCTGTATTGTCAATGTTGAGCTCGAGGTGAGGTGAAGACGTCCAAGCACTGATGTCAGCGAGACATTCAGAGATTCTAGTTGTGATCTGCCTGTCAAATGGAGGGCAGGAGAAGGTAAAGTTGGGTGTCGTCATCCTAGCAGTGGTAGGAGAATCTGTGTGAAGAGATTACAGAGCTGTATGTACAGAGGTGTGTACAGAGCTGTGTGTCAAGTAGGACAGATGTCAGTCACTAAATCTTCTCTGATCAGTAGGGATGGGCAATATAGACTTAAAACTATCACGATAATTCACGGTATGAAAAGAGTACCATGATGAGATGGATGCTCAATATACTGTAGCTGGAATAATCCTGTGATATTCTGGTTACACCACGCCTGGTCCTGTAACTAGTAATGCCCCCCCACCCCCGTGCCCCATTTAGATGTGTAGTGATCTTTTTCAGGGGCTCTCGCATTCTCTTAATTAACCTCAACTGTTAAATAAATTGCACGTGTGTATTCCTGCTCTTTAAGAAAATTTACTTGGATGTTTTATGAAAATGACAGATGTCCATTTATTGTTTTATAATATGATAGTCTTCTGCTGTCAGCCTAAGAGCGCCTCCACCAAAGTAGTTAGGCTTGCCTTGCTCAAGGACAGTTTGACTGCTGTTAAAGGGATCCAGGGGGGCAAACTGGAGACTTTGTGGCCACCTGGGGTCTCATTTATAAAACTCCACGTATGTCACAAAAGAACTTGCGTACAGAGAATATTAGGAAAGTGCGTACCTAACTCATTCGTCAGTAAATGGTCAATACAACTGCCCCAAATTAATATTAACATAGAAATACCTACTTATGCCTGAGGAAGTTGTTGATTTCACAGAGGATGACAAAAGCAGAGCGGAAACCAGGAAAAAGCTTTGTCAAACTTCATATCAGGAATAGTTTGTACAACAGCAGTAGTTGTGAATGTGACTTTTGAAGTTGGATCCTCTCAGAAATAACTGTAAATTATCCAAAATAACAAATGGAAAGTGTCACGAGTATAGATATTATAAGACATTCTAATGTCTTTGTTCATGAAGATCCTCCCTGCTCGATATAAGTATCGATTGCCGTCACCTTTAGCTGACGGCGAACGCAGGGTAGACTGCGGTCATCCTGCGAGCGTCTCGTGCTCCGTATTTCAGTATTTTAAATCTCGTGATGATCGTGTCCCATAAACGTGACACTTTCTTTAATGGGCTACATGGCACTATTGTTTATAATATGTGATCAATCAACCTGCCACAAAAAAATCTAAATGCAACAGGATCTGTGCAGCAGATGTGCATTATTAATCATTGATTATCTTACACGGACGTGATTGCCCGACCTTGTGCACAACAGAAATCTTTTATAAAAAAGGTTTAATTTATTATTATTATTAAATATAGCCAGCCATATCAATCTAATGACTGTTAAGAGTTTTATTCATTGCCATCTGTGTCGTGTTTACCTGTTCATGAGATCCGCTGTTTGGAGGGGAACTCTTGTTTTGACAATATAATTTCAAATGTAAGACTGCTTCATGAAATCATTAACAAATTAATTCAAGTGATTTGCCTGCTTGACAAATTCTCAGTGTTAAACTAGAATGTTCTTGTATAATTGTACTTAGAATTTAAGGTGAGATTTAACATTTTTCAAAGGGGGTAAGAAATGACTGCTTTAAAATAGATGTTGGCTCTATCCTGATGGGTGCAGCTCTAATTTAGAATTAATTGCGCGCTGTGTTTGCTAATCTTCTTGGGCTGTGTCACACCCCTGATGTTTAGAAGGGACAGAATCTGAACCAGGCCCAGTTTAATTACATAGAATCTGTTAAATTGCACACGTTAGGAATTACTATTGGTGAGTTGGTGTACATGATATGATTACGGCTGGTTACAAACATTTATTTAGGTGTTTGTTGTAGACTTTGTAGTGCGTGGGACACACTGGGCATTAACTGCAACCCTCTGCATTAAAATGATGAACCTAAAACAATTGCCCAGAAAGCTCAAAGTACAATACTGTGTTGCTACTGGAGAAGGCTGGGTGGAATTGGGGAACTTATTTGTTGCTGGATGTGATGGAATGGCATGGCTGGCTACATCAGCATATTGGCAGTGTGCTTGATATGTATTCAATTAATTTTACATCCTTTAACTAATAGAGACTAATGCTTTTTAGTTATAAGTAAGCAGAGAACATGGGTATCTTTAGTTTACCTTTTTTAAATTGCAGATGCTGTACACCATGCAATGTAAATATGTCAAGAATAGGAGGTAAACAGAAACTTGTGTTGTATTCTGTATAGCCTTCTCTGATGTCACCGTCCTCCCCAATGTTCCAAAATTGTATCGCCTCTCAATAATTGCAATATTTCCAAGTTTAAAAACTAACAGTTTAGATATACTATATAAAAAATACAGGCCCCACAGTAGGAACACAATGCAACAAAAGTCAGTACACCTTTCATTACTGAGATTCAAATCTTTTCGTATATTTTTTTTATTTTTGATGACTCAATCCTCCTCGGCATGAAGAATACCAGTGTTGCACACATTTTTGAAGATATGTTATTTTCTTTCTTCAGCTGCTCTTTGCTGGAGGGTTTGTGTTGCTTTACCTTTCTCTTTAAAATACCCCAAAGGTGTTCTATTGGATTCAAGTCAGGAGACATACTTGGCCAGGTCATAGTGTTCACTATTTTTTTTCTTTTTTAGAAGCTCTTGTGTGATTTTGGCAGTGTGCTTTGGATCGTTGTTATACTGGAATATTCCTCTTCTGCGAACCTTCTGGAGACTGGGAGTCATCTTGTCAGCCAGTATTTTGGTATATACACAGGCGTTCATGGTGCCATCTATAAATGTCTTGTTTGCAGGCCCATATCATCACTCCTACTGTGCTTCACTGTCAGGACTATGCATTCACTGTGGTAGTCCAGCCCAGGTTCACGCCAAACATGCTGGACCCCATCTGAGCCAAACAAATTTATGTTGGTCTCATCTGACCAAATAATAAGAATCATCAGGTTACTTTAGCAAAGTTCTTTAGCAAAGTTAATCTTGCCGTTTTGTGCCGAAGAGCAAGCAAGGTTTTTTTTTTTTTTTTCTTGGACAGGTTATCCTCTGTCAGATAAATTACTTGTATGCACAAATAACTGTCATAAATCTATAAAGTTTTTGCATCATAATACGTCGTCGTGTCCGATTTTATGTATGGGTCGATCATGTTGATCAAAACTGTATGGGTCGGACTAGCTCGTACCTACAACACAAGCCCAAACAAAAGTGTCTAATTTCACAGACGGTCCATATTGACATTTACTTGCAGCGCCAGGTTCGACACGAGTTTGCATTTACACGCAGACAGCGTTTGAAATATTAACAATTGTAGTGTGTATAGTGAAGCAGGGAAGTGGCAGGCAACTTCTAACAAAGGTGTCACACCGTGATTGCCCTTTTTATGCTCATCTCCACCAGGTGTTTCCCCTGAGAACTTCCCCAGGATTACCTGCCTGTCCCTGTTCTGATTTTTGCCCGCTCTTTTGGAATTAAATTCTGAACTACCTATACGCTTTGTGTCTTCACTTAGGTCTCACTTGTGATAAAAGGAAAGCTTGTTGAGAGACTCACCCGAAATAAAACTAGAGTCTTGACTCGGACTGTTCCCGATATTTTAACGTGCTCCGTGACACGTGGGGGGCGCAGTCGCACCTCCCTGTCTGGCACATGGCACCCATTGGGACCCCTAGCCATACAGCTTACAACCCCACCTTGAATTATGAGATCTTGCGAGATGATTGATCTTGTTTTATTCTTCTTCTTTTGCGGTATTTGTGTCCAATTCCGTCGGGTTCCCTGTTGAGTTTGTCTAAGTAGCAATGCTAGGCTAAACTATGGAAGTAAACTAGAATGAACAAAAATTATGCTTTTCAGCAGACATCATTATAAAGTGAGATTTCTCCCGATTGTTTTTATACTAGTTTATGATGGTAGACATGGTGGGCCCTAGTTTCCCGGTCAAGGCGCAAGCGGAGGCGCCTGGCGCAAGTCTAAGGTCCACCCACCACAGTCTCAAAATCCTGTAGGAAACGCTGCTGAGGTAATGTCAAATTGAATTCTGATTGGTGAAGTGAAGGCATTGTTCTTATTAAGCGACTGTTTATTCTAACCACTGCGTCCGAAGGTGATCTGGCTTCCTTTATATGCGGCACGCTACAGCAGAATGAATTAGAATAATAGCTGGTTATTTTGTCATTATTGCTGTTTTAATCGGGCCACTTGTCGGTCAGGCAAGTAAAATTCTCTTTCACTTTGTCCCCTCAAAAATCCACTTGTCCCAGACAAGCGTTGATCTCGAGCCCTACCAGAGTGGTCTCTGTCACCAGATCTCAACTGAGGCTGGGAGTGGCTTACACTCCCTGCACATATGCGTTATTTGTGTTTATGAATAAGATGGGATGATGGGAATATAAATGGATCTTGGTTTGAATAGTTTTAGTAGTTTAGTAATAGTCATTTCTTATGCAGTACATTTGGCCTGTCTGAATGTCTATTATTTAATACTCTGTAGAACCACAATCAGCATCAATGCTGTTTATTTACATTGCATTTGTTGAAGTGATGGTAACTTTTTTTTCTTTTGTCCTGTTGACAGACACAGTGACGGGATAGAAGATGAAAATACACAAAAAGGACAAGCAGCAGGTTTGTACCAACCCCCCCCCCCCCACACACACACACACGTAGCACTCAAACCACTACAAATGCTAGGTCTTCTACATATAAAACCACGCACACTTTTATATTGGCGCATTAAAGCCCAAACTTCAACTGAATTTTCTAACCATATAAAATTTTGACATGCACAAAAGCCAATTTTTATGCACCCTGTATTAGTAGATTAAAAACATAATCAAAATCTTCTGCTAAATCCTACAACCCCCCACACCACAGAAAACAGCTTGCTATGTGTAATATCAGTGAGTCTTGCAGGGGGGAGCGGTGAGTCAGTCTAAGAGATGGGAGTAAGCTACAACGTTGCACAAATTCTCTATACTATCTGCTACAGGCTAGTTATGATGCTAAACTATACCTTTGCTGTCCATAGAAACACCTCTTCTCTTGAGAGAAAGATATGAAGGCTGTAAGTTAAAGGTTGAAGATAATGATGCCATCGTTTACTAGAAATAAAACATCAAAAATAATAATAATATTAATTCTGTATTTTTTTTCCCCCTCCTTTTTTAAAGCAGCTCCAGTTGGGTTCTTTTTTCGGATTATTTCTGTGTATGTCCTCTAATAGAGCCCCTAGACAATTTCGGAGTGATGTAGACCGAATACATTTTTGCTAGTAACTACATTTTTGTAATCTGAACAAGAAGACGAGTGGATTTCTTTATTTTAAATAATTGTTATTATTTAGTGGTGATTGAGTTGTGCAGATTAACTTGTAGCAGCTTTAAACACAAACTATTTAACCAATAGAATGGTTGTGAAAGTTTACACCAGCTTTCCCTCGATTTAATTCCTGCTTGCGGTTTTCATTTACTAATTCACATTATTTGTATTGTTCCACCAGTGGAAGTTACATTTCAGTATATAGAAACCACATCAAAGCATCATCAGCTCATGGGACAAACCCACAACTGAAGTATTTATACAACAATAAAGTGACACGCCTCTATAGATGGACACTTGTCCTATTACCCCTGCTCAACGCTCTCCCTCATTTCAGAGTGACCCCATAGAAGAGATCTACCAGGGGGTAAAATAACACTATGCAACGGGAAACCATTACGCCAACCTTTTACTTGGGGCCTGGTTTGCTTTTGAGAGAACATAAATGATGATTTTCCCAGCCAGCTTGGGGATTCAAAGCTTCAACCTTCTGGTTGGACCACAGCAATGCCACAGCATCTGATAATGGGAATCTCTCTATAAAAAAAGAAAAAAGCTTGCATATCTTGTGTGCAAGGTCTATTTTTAATACCACGACCCTGGTTCATGCACGAACGACAAACGAATGAACTGACCAAATACAGACAAAAAAATAAATGAATCAATGATTGAAGTGTATTTTTGGCATGTATGTACTTCTCTTACAATAAACTCCATCATCCTCATGTCGTCAGGCCGCCTCCATATCCCTCTAAATCTCTATGGGGGAACAGGGTGGTGTGTGTAAAGTTTATCAGCTTGTTTGCGATGCTGGGTTGAAGGCTGAAAGGGACTTTCACACTGACACAGCGTTGGCGTATCTTATATCTCATCTTAACAGGCCGTACGAGCTGCTGTATCTGCTGGCCACATCAGCAACACAATAGCGATAAGTGGATTTATTCCATTCATGGAATAATTTAAGTGGATGTGTAGATTGTTCCTCCTAAGGTTCACAATTATGACAAATTAATGTGATAGCATTACAATTAAATATCTATTTTGTAGTCCTATCTGCATATATACAGTAGATGCACGACTGAAAAAGAATTTTCTTCCTAAATTCTTTTGTTGCACTTAAAAAACATAATTTTAGAAGGAAAGATGCATTTAGTGGACACTAAATGCATAATGGTTTTGTGTCATGGACAAATTAACATTACAAGCTCTTGGTGGGATTACTTCCTTAGCCTTCAAACAGTAATTGAGACCTTTTGTGATTGGCAGCATTTTTGCCTCCTCTCCTCGGACACAGCCGGGAGGCTCCATATTTTAGGTGGCGTGTTAAAAGGAGAATTAGGAATCAGTTCCTTTTTTCTTTCTTTTTTTGTATCCACCATTAACAAGCAATAAAAGCCTTTCCAATAATCACATTATGTGCCTGATAGTCAATGTTAAACTAATTGACTAAAATAAAATTAACTGCTTTTTGTGATAATCTTTTGTTATCATTCTGAACTACCCCACAGAGGAAGAATACCTCAAATATCTATTTGAGAAGGTTCAAATAGCTTTACATAAAACACAAATTTGTATCCTCTTGGTATTTGGACATAGAAGTAGCCTAATAGTGTGTGTGTGTGTGTATTCCCACTATATTGCCTGCACCTTACTGTATGCTGCCTGCTACATAAACAATGCTTCTCTTGTCCCATTAATCTGTATGCGTACCCTGTCTGCACGTCAAGGTAATGGAATGAAGACACTTCTCTGATGGAGTTCTAGATCTCTAGGTCCAGCTGGGGATTCTAGGCCTGCTACTGGAGTTCATTCCTGACTCAATTAATGCCAAGGAAGTTTGGCATTCATTGAATATAGTTTTGCAGACTACTGTTTTTGATTGATTGCATTTAATTGTAATTAACCGGAAATGGACAACCAACAACAATTTTGTCAAAAGATTTTGGTATTAACCAACACGTTGCAGTAGAATGTCCAAGGCGCCTGGATGCAGTTGTTGCAGTTGAGTCAATTGAAGGGGGTTTAGTGTAGCTTACAGCTAGCAAACAATAGCTTATCCTGAAAAGCTAGTGGTCTAGCCTCCTCAACTGTGAAAGAAACATTTGCAGTGTGTATGTGTGTGATAGACATTGCTTGTTGCCGTCTATATTATTGATTTGATAGATGATGTGATTACAAGCTGCTTCCCCAGCTGTCTGGGGAAGCACGCACACATGCAAAACGCTTGCGTGCGTGGATGGAGGTGTGTGCATTCCGCCATGTAAACGCATCAGTCAATGATGTGATGCTTGTGATGTTTCTGTGATATTAAGGGGAGGGAGTTTTTTATTGGTGAATATTGGTTAGTGTAAGCAAATTAAAGCATGAAGCTGTGTGGTTGTGTGTGGGGGCTGCAGTTCTGGAGATGGATGTTGGCAGCTTGGGTCATTACCTAGTTGGAGTTAGCTTACTGGCTAATTTTAGCTGCTATTGGTTACCTGTCAGTGTTTCCTGGGTCTTTGCGGCAAGATAAACCTAGGAAATGTCTTTTGGTTAGGGGTGGGCGATACCAGAGACATTACAGAAGAGACAGGCCACTTCAAGAATTCTGAATAGAACTCTATGGGAGGAGTCCGTAACGCTAAAGATGGCGGTTGGCTGCACATATCCTTCCCCTCCCCCCAAAGAGTCAATCATCTGCTTTTATAAAGGCCTATCGGGAAACCTATTAAGCCAGTCGTGTGGTTGTACTGACCTTGCGCATGCGAATTACCTGCCTGAAGTAACTGCCCAAGGGAGTTACCAAGATGGCTGCAGAGTGGCCAGACTCTCCTATAAGGACTTTGATACTGACGTTTCTTTTTGAGAATTGATCCTCACGTCAAAATATTGATGCAGAGTAATTGCATTTTTTTTTTAATGATATGAATTGCGTGTCTGATCTTTTACAGAGGATGTCCTTCCCAGACCAATCGACTATGTAAAATTAAGACTGACATCTGGTACGTACATTCACAGCGTAGAGGAGGGTGTTTCATGTTAATGTTTACTTTCATGGTTCAATGATGGTTAGCTAGCATAGCATAAAATCTTGTTAATCCCAGTGTTATGACTGGACAGATGGATATTATAAAGTTTTGCCCACCTGGTCAACTGAGGTGTTTTATTTAATTGTCGTAATTGGGCTGCTTTTATGAGGCATGGACGGATATACTAGTGATGAATCTTAATGCGACCTGTAGCTCCATTTGTGATGAAAAAATCCTAGTTTGGCTGTAGTTATAGGACACTGGGATAACTTGGTGAGTCTCTCTCTGTCTGTCTGTCTGTCTGTGGTTGTTTATTGTGAGAAGTTTTGCTTTGATTAGGCTAGCTAAATATATTTATTACCTACATCTGGAGTCATGTATTATGTGCTGTTGAAAAGGTAAATCTTATTTTTATTACTTGGTATCGTAGAAAAATTGGTGGTATTGCCTTTGGCTAATTTTTCTTCATTAAAACATGTGTGTGTGTTAGCCCAGCAGGATGCCCTGCTATCTTTTACATACACGGAAGGGAGTCTGTCCTCTCCTGTCCAATTATGAGATTAAAACACTGTAAATCTAGTCAGAGAAGGAATGTTGCCAGATCAGCATGATAGTGGAGGCTTGTGCTGGTTTTCAGTATCAGGTAGGTTGTGCTAATTGTGGCCTATATGGAGAGTGATTGTGGTGTTGATGACCTAGTTCTGCCTGTATGTCCTTGATCCGCTCACACTCGCCCAAAACGGCCTTTCCATAAACTTTTGAATAATTTTATCATATTTTCTGTTTCACTAAATATAAAGTTAATAGTAATAAAGACTACATATTTGCCTCTAGTGTTCCGTAACTTTGGATTTGCTGAGCTGACGACAATCTTGATGGTAATGTTCGTTTACATCTGATTGGCTGACCCTACAGCGGTACAGCTGCAAGAACCCAAAACGAATAATATGAATCACTTCTACAAGGTCAGTTATTATGATTTAGCTTTAGAGAAGAAAAAAAAAATCCTCCATCCTTATTCTGCAGATACCGTGGTAGAAACCAAATTACGGATAGCTTAATGGTGTCGGAGGAACTTTATTTGACCCTTGACCCCCAAAAATGTGGATCATAGCTGCACACGCAATGGTGCACAAACACTGGCCAAGATAACTACCATTATAAATGTATATCATACATACTATTGATATTATGTATGTTCATTGTATCATAGCTAATACAACTACATTACAAATAAACAAGATTATTTCCAAACCCTAAAATAATCTTGTGACAGACGGATAAATATTTACCAACACATGGGCAGTAAGACAGACACAATGACGCACAGAAAAATGGGAGTATAGATATACAGAAAGACGGGCGGACGGGTAATGATTAGGCAACGGGAACGAAAGGGTTACCATGACGACTGCGTGTTTATGTCCGCCTCCCTGCAGCTTTGGCACAGGGAGACTGTTGCCATGGCAATGGCCCTGATTCTCCTCTTTCCCCCCCCCCATTTTCTCCTCATCAACCAACTTGCAATGAGGCCGTGAAGAGTGTTTGTGTTTCATTGAGATGATCGGTCATAACTGTGAAACGACGCCTGTTAGTTGGCACATCTGCATTACTTGCAATGTGGCAGCACGCACGCGCGCGCGCTTCAAAACAATAGCCACTCATGCTGAAACATATGCACTTAGCCATATACAGTGGTTGCATGTATGACACTCGCAGACACCCTGCACACTTAAAACACACACACGCACAAAATGCATGGCCATGTGTATGGCGGCAGTTGTTGACAAGGATTCATTGTACTTTATTGGCATGAAAGTTGAAAACCATATTATTTTTAATTACAATTGACAAATCATTGACATTAAATTTAATTATTGCATTTGTGTGTGTCAGTGCAAAGATACATCTCCATACGCATTTGTCAGTTCACATCACTGTTGTGAGGCGGAGGTAAAGAATTTTACATACATACATACAGTACAGGCCAAAAGTTTGGACACACC
>JAODLI010000864.1:0-11687 GCA_027575585.1 Percopsis omiscomaycus | reverse complement strand
ACTGTTGACAAATGTACTAATTGTAAGTCGCTTTGGATAAAAGCGTCTGCTAAATGCTGTAAATGTAAATGTAAAAAGGGAAAACGGGTCTTGTGAGGATTATGGACTATTGACAAATGTATGTGTGAAGCTTTTATGAAGTTCATTAACTACATGCACTTTGGAACTGATCAATCACTGAAAACCAGCATTTCTGATAATAGTGCACTGCTTTGTCAATGTGGTACACAAGTTTATTTAGTAATTAATAGCCGTAAGAATATTTTCAGAGGCATTTAAGACTATTGTGGCTTAGTCATTGTATCTAATATCAGCGACAGTTCATTACACATGCATATGGTTAGCTTTTAGTATTATTATTATTAGCGTGTTATGAAAATGTTATCAGAAGCCAAATTATAAAAGAGATCCTACGTGCACTAAAAATGAGCAAGATTCAGTACTCCCAAAAGACAGACTGTTGTGCAAGTGTTATATGCCCTGCATCAAGTCTTATTTCTGAAACATTTTACTGAGCAATCGACAACATAAAATACACATTGTTGGCCTAAACAAAATGTTCACAGCCCTCAATGTTAGCTAGCCAACGCTGCTGTACTGTATGAACATGAGACTAACCAATTGCTACCTGCCTTGCGCAAACACGCCAGCCCTTCAATGTATTCATTTCTGAAATTACTTTACCTGTTCGGTTAGATCCATTTAGGTTTCAGATTGAAGCGTAAAATAGCGTAAGTCCGTCTGTATGAATCCCGCTCGCACTCGCTTTATCTCTGATTCCGAACCTTATCCTTCTTCTCGTGCATTTCTGGCAGACTAGACGCCAGTAAAATGTATGCTGCCATCCGCAGGTGAAGTCAAACTATGCACATGCTACATTACATTGATTTGACTAGTCACAATATAGTCTGTATAGTAAGGATTTAGGGACCGCTCAAGGAAATGCTTGAGCATACGGAAGGGATGTTGCTCAGTCCAGTGGTAGAGCGCATGCTTCACGTGATCTCCTTTAGCAGATTTTATTGAAGTGCTCTCTCTCAGTATGTTGTTCTGTGATGCAACTGCTTATATTGAGCCGAATACATAATAGTCTCTATAATAGTAGAAGTCATAAATTGGTAATTCCTTTCTCGACTTGAAACTTTAAAAAAGCAAACAAAAAACAAACACTGTCTTAGCCTCTCAGAACAATTCTATATGGAATCAATTCCATAGTCCTAGGTAATATAATTTACCTTTATCTTGCCCTACCCTATAGTAGGACAAGATACTAATCAGTGTTGAGTGAGGGTCAAATTTAAAGAAGGGATATACATTTTTTCCAGATAGTCTGACTCAAATATCCAATTTAGGGGTGTTCTGTGTCATTGAGGCTATCAAGCATTTCCTATTACATTTAATCAGCCCCTGATTGGTGGCTAATATTCTGAAATCACCTACATGCTGCTATACTCTTACTAGATATACCAAGATGGTTTATAACGCAATAATAAACAACATTCTAAATGTATCCTTTAAAAAGGTAATACAAGATATAGATAAAATGTTGTATACATATTTTTGTGCATTATGACACCATTTATTTAGTTGTGAATTCTAACCATTTAATTTTTAAACATTTGTAAAGAAACCCAAGGCAAAGGCTGATTGCACATATTTTACTTTACTATACTGAGATATTTACATGAACATTATGTTTTCATCATCTGCCCTTGGCATCTAGAAAGGATAAGAAGTTTAGCAGGCCTACACAACTGGACACAAAAGGAAAAAAAACATCAATTTAGGATTTAGGTGCCACCAAATCTGTCTCAATGGAACAATTACAAGATATTGAATGTGTAATGCAAACACTGTATCGTATACATCATTACCTCACCGTGCTAGCAACCGCCAAGTTCTCCCCTTAGTGGACAGTGTGTGATGTTTTTTTAGTAGCTCCAAAGCACCCACACATGTGACGGAAGTCACTATGTTCTCTTGACATCCTGTCCCCCGTGTTCACAACCCATGATGGACGAGCACTGGCCAGCCATGTCATTTCTGCCATCGCCATGACGTCCAGTCACCACCTGGCCCTTAGGATCCCAGACATCTGGTTGTGGTCGGCCAGGTGACGGAAGACAATGCGGCTGAGGCGCCAGCGCCGCTTGACTCCGCGGGGGCGTGAGGTCATAATGCACCGGTCGCGTATCCTCACAGGACAGCTGTCTCGCGGCAGCGCTGCTATCTCCTTGTCTGCCACCTCCTGCAAGTAGGAAAGAGAGGAAGTTGGAGGATACTTTCCTATTTCAATAAAAGGTATATGTGGAGCGCCATGCAGGAGTAACAGAATGGCGCTTTTGTACTCTTGACAAAAAGAGAAAACAGTCAAGTCTTCTAAAAGTTGAAATGCAGGAAAATTATATAGTACATGTAATAAAAAAAAAAAAAAAAGGAAAAAGCTGTACATTTGCATGTAAACTGTAATTGTAAAAGAGCTACGCATGTTTATCCATGTAAACGACAGTGCTTGTAATTTCTCCAGATGAGGGCCTACAAATCACTTAACTAAGTGATGTGAAGTAATATTACATTATACCTGAAGCTCTTTGGGAAGGATGGTGTTCTTCCTCAGTGCATTAATTCGCAGTCTCTCATCGGCATAGTCAAAAGCCATTTGTCTCCTCTTGACATCTCTCAGCATCCTCCAGTCCACATAGTAACCTCTCACCTGTTCCATCACACCCCAGCAGCTCCTCAGGGCCTACAGAGAGGGGTTTATTCTGTGGATTATTTGGGTACATTCTGACTCAGTAGGCAGGGTACCTGTCCCACATGTATTATATGGTTAGAGAGACAATTTACTTTGGAGTAGCATTTAGTTGAGGACTAAAACAGCTTCTCTCTTGATATTTGTTTTACCTAATCACTAAAGAGATACAATTCTCGCTTTGAAATTTTAAGTGCTATAGTAAACACGTTATAATTGTATGACGTAAAATTGTACCTTTAATTTCAAATATCTCTGTTAAAAGAGCTATTTGCCTATCTGGCTAGCAAATCAAGCTAAGGAAGGTTAACTAGTTAGTTTCTCACCATTTTTTATTTAATTGCTTTGAATAGTAAACTACTTGTACATAGCAGTACAACTTAATAGAACAGAATATCGCAACATAATTGGTAATATTAAACAAATTACCTGCTTTGGTGCACAATAAGAGGTATAAAGGGCATTAGCCCCTAAACATGCGAGTCTGCAGGCAGCCATATTGTACGTCTTGTGAGTGATAAACGGAAAAATGCTGAAATGCTGCCGCCTAGTGACTGGGAGTTTGAAGTGCAATTTTTGGCTCTATTTTCAAAGTGAGGGAAGGACAATACACTTTTAGTCCAATAGATGGCAGTGTAGTTCTGTGAAAGCAACAATTTTTCCTCCTATTTGGATATGAATGTCTCATTATCATCACTTTAGTGTTCCATAGGAATTCAACGTTTCTATAAATTAGCTATGCAAACACTTTATTCCAATGAGGTCTGTCTTTGACCATACACAGAATATGTTTTCCCTCTTGACACCCTCTTTTTTAATTTGTGGCCAAATTAAAAAATGGACTACGTTGTGTGTGTGTGAGCGACATTATCAATTTCTCAACACGTAAAATTCAGACACGCCAAACACGTAGCATATACTCAGGACAGCGTACACACACGCGCACGCGCACAGTAAGAATTTGGGTACCGTCATTTAATAATATAATTTTTTTTTAAGTACTAAGGGGATGTAGCTCAGTGGTAGAGCGCATGCTTCGCATGTATGAGGCCCCGGGTTCAATCCCCGGCATCTCCAATAAGCTTTAGCAGACTTCACTTCGAGAATTACTTTACTGAAGTGATTCCTCAGTATGATGTTCTTTGATTCGACTGCTTATATGGAGTCCAGTTTGAACACTGTTAGGATTTTTATGACATACCGTAATCCCCTTTTGATGACAAAAGTTGTTATGACGGATCTCCTTGTAGAGATCCATTATTATAAGCAGCCACACTCTAGAGTAGAGTCCTTATCATCTGCTCTGTGGGATATCCTGACTCAACTAAATCTCCCCATGTTTAGGCTACCAATAATAAGGACCAGCCTGCCTTCCCGTTCCAAACTGACCTGACCTTTTGTGTTGCTCATCAGCCAATATTGCCAGAGAGGTTCAGACGTTCTTTCATCTTAATGTAAGAAAGCAGAGGCCATCTCACATGATGGCACTGTTAAAGATGCACTTATTGATAGCGCCCGCAAAAGAAAAAAACAAACATTTTTGACCAATTATTGCTGTTGATTTTAAAACACAGAAGTGATAGCCACTCATCATTCAGTAGTGGGAAGGGCATATGCTCTTTGAGTTTTAAACCGAAACAACGATTTTGTAACATATACTGGTTTCACCCACAAAGGCAATTCCAGACACACATCTAGGAAATAAGAGACATTGGTGAGTCCCAGCTGAGATTAGGGGACTTTAGAGCCCCAGTAAGGGGACAGATGCAAGGAAGCAGGAAGGAGGCTGTAAGCCGCTGTGTGTGTGTGTGTGTGTGTATGTGTGACACAAACATTGTTGACACAAACACTATACAGTAAATTAAATCGCAACACACACAGAAAATCTTGTCTGCAGATAAGGATGGTATTTTTAAACCCTCAGTTCAATGCATATAAACCAAGATGTGTTGGGAAATCCGAACCCATAAAAAGCTCACATGAACAGACTATAAAAGCCACAATCCAAATAACATGAAAGGACACCAAAATATTTGACAAATCCAAAGTCTGCTTGAATTTGGCATCTTTAAAAATAATGATAACCTCTTTAGAGGCTGTTAAAGGATGAGGTAATATGATACAAAGTATTTTCTGTTCAAATGATGTTGAGCTCCAAAAACAAAATGTTCCTTACATTTATATGCCATATATCACAATATTATTGGACCCATAAAGTGCTGGATTTTGGCAACAAAATGATAACTGCCAAGTGTATTTACAGTATTTGAAGATCACAGAGAAAACCCTTTCTGTTTATCATGGCAGCTTGGCCTTACTGCTTAAGATGAAACCCTTGTATTATTAAAATATTTCAGATACATTAATATTATATTAATATAGTGCTATTGCTATTCAATTATAGAACAGTCTACAAATTGAAATGTGTTGAAAGTTCTCAAATGCAATAACCCTGTGACAGATATTTCACTTTTATTTAAAACAGGGCATGAAAAAAAAGATATGAATCATACAAGGAGAATACAAATAGAGTTGAGATCGAGTTTTAAAGAGATCCTCTTTACATTTCAAATGGGCTATTGTGACTCACTAAAAATGTAGTATTTTATGTTTGAAATAATAAGCTATAAAAGTAGGCCTCTGGTTTATTACGACAATTTAAAAGTCCCATGTTTTTCATACAAAAAGTGCATGAAAGCATCATAGTAAAAAACTGTGCTCCCCTGTAGCCCCGAGAAGAAGTTAATCTCATCGTCAACCTGTAAATGATGAGATCTAAACAATTATAGTGAACTTTCTACACACAGAAAGAGAGAGAACAGGACCCATCTGTGATTGTACTTAGCTAAAAGGACCACCTAGGCTCAAGGAAGTCTGCTCCTAAAGCTCTGAATATAAATCTTTCTCGACTCAAGAGAATCAGGTGGAGCGTAACTCTGGGTGCACTTGTACAAAGCTGAAATGATTTGCCACGTGGGTTTGAGAGCTTGTTGAATCTAATTATCTCCCTCTTGCACATCTCTGCACTGATGGTATAAATGTTTTATGCTTATCAGGTGTATCAACAAAATCAGATCAGAGAGACACAACATCTTAACACAAACTAGGGGTCTGTACTTTTTAGGTATAATTTGTACGTAAACATTGGCAAAAATCATGTCCAGCTGAGTGGTAATCCAATAGCTATTGTATTTGTATCCTTTACATTTATAATATCAACTGAGGATCACTTATGAGTCAAACTTTTGTACATTTAATTGTATTTCATTAGATTTATTTAAACATCTATTTATTTATTGTACACATTTTCACGGTTCTGTTAGCAGGTTTTCACCTTCTACTGCGATTATTGTACCCATGAGCTGCTCTGCTCATGGGTACAATAACCCCACTAGTTCCAATGATTAACAGTTGGAGGAGTGCTGGACTGTGTCGGCAAGTGGAATGGGGTCAGGACTTCAGAAAGCCAAACTCAGGAGGACTTCATCCTGAGCACTGGTACCTACATCAACTCAAAACACTTTGTAACAGCTGCTAATAATTTCTCATCAATCATAAAGTGTCTGATTTGCTTATTCCTATGAATTCATTTGGTAGGCCTATATATTGGGTCCAATTATGTTTTGGATACTTGAATTACATGACTTAATTTAATTGGGATTGATTTTAATTTTGCTTCATCTTTTAAAAATTTGATGTATTGAAGTATAAACTGTATTTGGATGTAAAAGACTATGTGAAGAAATTGTGTGTTCAGCCCTACTTTAGGTAAACAAGTATGTATATATTACAGCTGAGCTTTAGTCTACTCTCCAACAAGCAAAAGAGAAACTATGCATAAACAAATAAACAGTAGCGGATACACAAAAAGAATTACAGCAATTAAACAATAATAGTGAATTAACTAAATGTAGACATAGAATTATCCAACACTGGTGTGTTTTGGGCAAGAGAACTAGAGTAATTTGTGGTACACATTACTGTAGATATAATAAGCAGGTTGTGCATGTATGTGTGTACTGAAGATTAAACACACCGTCTTAAACTATACACACATTTGCTAAATCTCCATTTGGGTTCACTTTGATTTCTTATAAGTAACTGGTGCTCGATCTCAGGCTCCACTCTGACTTTCCTTCCACCATAGTGACAGGTCCTATTTACACTATTAAAAAAACCTGGCTCCAAGACATGCTTCAAGTGCAAAACTGCAAAATATAGCTTTGAATCTTGCTGTGGTCTGATCTGCTTCTTTCCATGTAAACACTAAGACAAACACTTTAAATCTATTTTTCCATGTTTACACTGCAAAGGATAACAACAAAATAAACATTGCACCACACTGATGGAAAATCGTCAGCTTTCAGTTGGCACCGCACATCGAGCTTAATATCTCGCAGACAGAGTCGATGTGGAGTCAATCTTTGAACATATTTTATATGTTAGATATTCCCGGCCGCTATTTGGATTCCTCTGTCAGTTCCTGGTTTACATACAGCTCCTCAACACAGCTCCCCCTCTGATCAGATCGGCTCTCTCCATCAACAGCCTCCAGATCCACAAGGAAACATGCAATCAGTGCAGTTTCTTCCACCAGTTGGCCCATGGGTAAATACATGTCCACCATCTGGCGCAAAACCGCTTTTCTTGTATATTTAGTTAAGACCAAATTCGTTTTTATTCTTATATTTAGATTGCTTAAGAGATTGCTTAAGATGGGGAAAATGTGATCGTAAATTCAGAAGTTACTTTACCAATGTGGTTTAGAAAATGTACAGATTAACTGAAAATGAGCTATCCCCAGCTATTAGTGTTTAAAAGGTCATGTTCAACATGTAAGACAGACTTTTTCCCCTTCCAGCTGAACATTCTGTTTTAATTGGTGTTAAACATGCCCTAACTTGATTAGTTATCTGACATGAAGTGGCAAAATAGGTTATAAACAACTGCATATAATCCAAAAAATTATGTCACATCCGGGGCCAAACCTGACTGGTTTGTTTTACATAATGATTTTTTCAGAAATTAAATGTTAGACAAGCCCTTTCAGTTCCCTTCAGACAACCCAATGGGTAAAAGACTACATTTTACGATCGGGGACGTTTAAGCGTTCATAATGATGTGCATTATTACAAATTATTTCGCAAACACTTTTATCCAAAGAAACAGATAGAGGTTATGTACTGTATCTTGCTTAAGGATGTTTACAGGTAGGCTGTGTAAGCCTATGAACCTTTCAGGCTATGAGTCCACCACCCTAGCCACTAGCCTATCCTGCAGCACTTGGTCTTAATTAAAAATGCAATTAAATTTTGCTGACAGTAGTATACTGTAGCTCAATTGAGTACTACCTCATTAACAGTGCCTCTAGGTTTTCATATCGTATATGTTCATCCCAACTAGAAATATATGAGCGCTGGGAGGGCTGTTACTTATCTCAGATGGAAGTAAAACCATCTGAAGTGATACATGGGAGCTGCAGCAAGCAAGAGAGATGTTCAATAAATATTTGTTTGCATCTATTTAGTCTGTCTGCCTGAGCAAATGTACTAAGAAAAAAGATTAAGGTATGCCAGTATAGTTTTCAGTGTATCACACTCCTCTTGGGCTATGTTAGAACAACACACATTGCCAACACACCTCCAGTCTGTGTCAATCATATTTATACAGGTGCATTAAGGTTATCACTTGACCAAAGCCTTCCTCTTATACTGTATGTATGTATATGGATGCATGTAGAGAAAGAAAGCTTCTAAAACCCTATATTGGATGCTGTATAAGCCATCATCTCAAATCCAGAAAGACAGGCTTGTTTACGAGTGTCATCAGCATACACACAGCATTTGAATACTGTATGCATGTATTTACATGTGATGAAAGTTTACATAGTCTACCTGAATGAAATGCTTTTCTTGCAATAACAAATACAAATGGCTTTATCAAAACCATTTTCTTTTCTCCAAGGCAGACAGACAATATGTACAGTATTGTCAGTAGTAGGCTACAGGGTATTTGGAATTAAAGAAAGTATCAAAGCAGGATGGAAAACCATGTTCTGTCCTGTCTCATTGTTTGTCACAGGAAGCAGACCACCTCTGCTCCATATGCAAATAGTTACCGTTTAGATTTTTATAACCGTTTTATAACCGCTAAATCCCAAGGGAGTGCCATAGACATATATATACTGTATATATAATATATATATACAGTATACATATATATATATACTGTATATATATATATATAGAGAGAGAGAGGGAGCATCTGTGTACAATTAATTAGTTTATGTTATGTTAGGTTTCATCTCTTTTCATGTTATATATTTTATGCTTGTCCAGTCCAACAATCTCTTTCAGACAGCCATTTGAAAATCCTGCTGTGACCTTGAAATGTTTTGTTAGAAGAAGAACGAGGATTAATACCAGGGGAGGAAATAGGCCTGCAGCATCAGAAGTCTTAGTTAGCCCAAAGACAGGATGCAGAATTGTATTGCAGTCACCCTTCTGTTACAGTAAGGATTCTTGCGGATTTACGGGATTTTATTGCATGTGCAGAATGCTCACAAATTTACAGTAAACCTCTCGTATTCCTATTACTATTAGATATTATTTTGAATCTGTATTGCATTTGTGATGAAAGATTCTTTGTGCAAATTCCTGCTTGCCGTTGGCACCATAAACTGTCGTCCAGCTCTTATCCTTCCTTTGCACAACAGCCTGGTCACACACAGAGATATTTTTGTGGTGTGCCTGCAGTGTTGACTTTCCTAGTGAGCTTACATCTGCTCCTCACACTGAGCTGACCAGACCGTGATGTTATACTAACAGACTGAACACATTCAATTTAGCTCGTAATGTGAAATATGAACGGATGGATGGATGGATGGATGGATGGATGGATGGATGGATAAACTGAGTAAGAAACATCTGACCTTCTACATAGGAAAAAATTACAGAAACAAAGTGCGTGTATGTTAGCCTGGTAAGACCATCCACTATGTGTTCCACCCAGCACCAGTCTGGAAACTCTGCATTTAAAGTCGCTAGAGGTAAAGGTGTGGTCAATAGTTAGTTAGTCAAATCATTAGCACTTGATTGGACCGGCTAATCAAAACAACAAACAACAAAACAAAAAGTGATTGTCAAACACAGGCGATAGCAGACGATTCGACCACCTGGATGCTGATTGGCTGGTGGTTTTCTACCTGGCTCACAAACGGTTTTGAATTGTAAGTTCCTAGACTGATACCAGAATCAGAATTAGAAAAAGCTTTATTGCCAAGTACGTTTTTTTGAAATTCTTTGGAATGGAAAGGAATTTGTTTTGGTGTTGTTGGTGTACTGTGCTGTATGTAAAGTGCAGCGAATTGTATTTGTGGAAATATCAAAATCAGGATGGATTTACCAGGCTTTGTGTTTGTGTATGTGTGTGTTTTAATGCATTCCTTGGCCATTAAAAATACCCCAGTGTGCTTGTTTAGGATGATAATAGTCACCAACTACAGTACCCACAAACACTGTAACCTGATACAAGATAAGCAAGTAGCAGTAGCAGTCTGCTCACATTCCTGCACTCACATGCATGAAACCTCAGGCATATTAAAATACAGACATAAATATCCATGTATGCACAGACACACACTTCTTTTATGAGCACATATTGAGTCAAGTCGCTTGTTCGGTGCCATTGATCCGTATGATAGGTAGGTAGATATTACAGCCCTGTGTTTATCCGAGAATACATATAATGCTTATAGTCCTTATAGTCTGTCCTTCTTATTGAAAACAATATGCTTTACTGCGAATAATCACAACACTGAGCAGAATGGCAATTTTCTTGCTATTTATCGGAGATTATAAACTGAACAACAATCAAAGAAAAAGCTCCTTGCCATCACCATTCCAGCACAATGTAAGAACTTAAATATAGTAGGAAATAAAAATAGAAAATAGCAACTTCAACAACCACTATACCTGGCCCTCCAGTTTCCTGAAACATGAAGCCTTGGTTATATATTTAGAGACAAACCCTCTCAGTCAGCGTAAAATATGGCAAACCTTGACACCTGAGGTCATTGCTGTTGAGGAAGGTGGTATTTTCTTGTGTGTCCGTGTGGGTGTGTGGGTTTGTGTGTGAAACCTTTTTTGTTTTTGACAGAGTGAAGCAGAAACCAAAAGCATGTCATAACGAACCACTCGATAACATTCAAACCAGCCACGGTTTGTTTGGCCATAAGTGTCCTGTAAAATACTGTAAGATGATATTTTTTATGTTGAGGCCTGTGGTTTCGGTGCTGTCTTGAACAACTTTGCCTGTATTACCATATTTTTAGTAAATCAATGTGAGAGGTTTTTACAAAGAACAATGCACCAACGTCAAATCAACTCAACATCAGGATTTAGTGGTCTTTGAACTGAAAGAGATTAAATAAACAATGCTGCACATTTTGTTTCACTGTTATTTTACTGTTGTTCTCATTACCTGTGGATCCGAACTGGCCACAGTACAGATGCATAAAGGATGTACCTGGATTACATTAATTAAGGCATACTGGTACAGTATAGAGGTTTAAAGAAATTTAAAAAAAAAATGTCCTCACTGATATTGTTTTTATAAAAAGATTATCAACCAATTTCGGTTTATCTTGGCTCCGGTCTATCCACCTTAAATCCAACCTCCCCGGCTACATGTGTGTCTCCACTCCCTCTGCTAAACAGATTAAATCTACCTCGGCTACCGTGACTCAACACATCTTATCGCAAAAACACAAAAAAAACAGTAGAAAAGGATAGAAAATGCTGTGAGGGTAGAGAGGCAAATATAGGAAGTCTATGTGAGAGGAGTGACACAGTCAGCGCCTTGGTGTGTGTGTGTGTGTGTGTGTGTGTGTGTGTGTGTGTGTGTGTGTGTGTGTGTGTGTGTGTGTGTGTGTGTG